>VZSF01007510.1:213253-255956 GCA_013398295.1 Chionis minor | reverse complement strand
CTAGGTTGGATGAGGTTTTGAGCCTCATCTAGTAGGTCTAGTAGGAGATGTTCTTCCCCGTGGCAGGGGGGTTAGAACTAGGTGGTCTTTCAGCTCCCTTCCAGCCTAAACCATTCTTTGATTCTGTGATCTTCAGGAGATCCACCTTGTCTGAAACTGGTCCTGCCCCACTGTATGGCTCTACAACTAGAGTCACCTGGGCTGGGACTCTGGGCAGGCAGCAGGTCTTGAAGGAGGGAAGGTGGGATGCAAGTTTGAATACAAGAGTTACAGGAAAGTCAGGGCTGCGCCAACAACTCACACCAAGGGGAGAGGGGTAAAGGGGGAATGATCAGGTGGGGTCAGGGAAGCTTAAAAGAACCCCACCAAAACACCAAACCCAAGAAGTTGTAATTCTCAGAGATGCCAGTGAAACTCTACTTATTCCCTGCTAAAGTTTGTGAAATTTGCTGTGTGCATTTTTACCTGTAATATCTCAGGATGATTCTCACACTCTGGTAAGAGTTCAAAAAAATTTTAATAACTAATGAATATTACCTGAATATAAATACTGCTTAACTTACCCCATTTTCTAGTATATACCTCCAAAGCATGCATTACCAAATGTATGCTTGATTTGATATAAACATTAAATACTCTGCCTTAGCATTTAATACGTCCTTATGTGATGTTATTATATATCTCTATCATCATGCACAGATGACACAGCAATACACACCTGAAAACGTTTTTCTTCTGGAGAAAGAAAAGAAAAAGCCCTACAAAAAAAAGCCTCCCAGCTTTAAATTTAAAGTAAAAATAAAAGTCATTAAAACCAACAACACTGAATTGTAAGTTGCTAGTATAAAAATGCATATTATTAATGATGACATGACCCACAGGAACAGATACATGTGGGTCCAGTCTTGCAAAACCAAGCTCATACATGTATTTATTCCCTACGTTCCAGGATCTGACTTCCCTACAGACTTGCTTCAACACGCTCTATGCTTGTGCTTAAATACGAACAGCTACACTGTTCAACAGCTCAGTAACCTGGACTCCTGCGTTTTTAGAATTTATATAGAAGGCAGCTAATGCAAAACTGTGGAAGGTTAGTTTCTTAATTTCTTAAGTATGTTCTTCTCATATGTTTAACATGTAAAAAAAAAAAAAAAAAAAAAAGCCTAAAACAGCCCCAAACCCTGTTTCGTAGAGAAGTATCTACTTTCAAAATTCAAAAGACTGAAACAAATCACAGCTGGGTTTATCAAGGTGCCCTCTTCTGGCCTTTAAAAAAACGTCTTGCTGGCTTGCTATCATCTGGTTTCTCTGCTTGGAAGAGGCATCAAAATGAGTGTCTGTCTGTGCAAATATTCGATTTATTTAGTAAACTGGCCAGAAAAAATACCATCACAGACCATTCTTAATACCATACAAAACACGTTTAGAAATCTTTCAGATACTTACGAGTTTATAAAAATAACTTACAACAACACTATTCTAGAAATCTCAGTAGAAAGACATGAATTTGTTACTGGCTAGAAATTTAGGCATATGGTTTTGCCCAGAGGGTTGGAGAATTTACCCCCTATTCACACCAAACTACTAAACTTCCAAGAACCATTAAATAAAAGCAATCTGAACCTTCCTGCTAAATCAGAGGGAAATGAAAAAACAGGTCAAAAAGCACATTCATTTCCATTACAAAGACACATTTTTACCATTTCTTGATAAATATGTATGCAGCTTATCCAACAGAGGAGGAACATTCGAGAATTAGTTATTTTTCATGGAAACCTGTTTTAAAAGTATTGTTTTCTTAAATCTAAACCAACACTCACATGGAATTTAATACAGCTNGGGTGTTGTTTGTTTGGTTTTTTTGATTCTACAGGCCCATTAATCCAAGGGAAAGTCTCAATACAGCTGTGACCAAAGTGGCCAATTCAGACCTGAAATGGTGTAGCATATGTTAGCTCACCTGGAAAGGAAGAATTTATTCCAATTGAATAAAGTTGCACGGGGTTCTTGGAAGTATAATTCATTCCACATTGGAATTCTGCCTGTTCCAAATTGGATTAATTATGATCACATAAGCTGCAAGATAAAGCTAAGAAGATCACATCTGTGTTACATGCACACTTGTTACTGTCAGGGGAAAAACCCCAAACCTTTCTGTACAGCAAGGCCTTCATAAAAAGTATTTTCCCTCCTCAACAAGGAGAACATTTTCACAAATAAGTTTCTCTGAAATAAAACCTCACAACAGAGTCAGTTTGGAGGCCTAGAAATATGTTATTCTAAATGGTACTAAACTTTTTTCCAAGGATATATTCTTCCTCATGATCAAGCATGTGGATTGAAATTTCCTTTCCATAGGCACGTTAGCTGGTAAAACGCATGCTCATGAGGAGACCTTGCAATCGCTGTTATAACCTGGCGCACAGGGCTCTATACGATCATCTCATCTTGTGGTAACGTTCTTCAGTTCGGAAGTTCCTTGTTCAGATAAGAAACTAGAGAGGAATAAACCCAAACCAAAACAGCTGTTGTCCAGCTGTGCTAGCAGTTCTTCCGTCACCGCCCACCAGACAATGCAGGCTTCAGGCTATGACTTCATGAAAGCATTCATTAAATGCCCTGCTAAGCAACAGCTCGATAGTCAATATTCCCATTGCATTGCTAATTGCCAGCCAATCACCGCAAGTGACCAACTCCACAGGGGTCTTCTTCTCCTGCGGATGAGGGAAGCTCCAGTTAGGATCTACGTGTTTCTGCAGATGACTGAGGATGAGTTATCCCCAAACCTTTCTTCTGAATTGCACAAGTCAGCCACTGCGATGAAAGTCTCTGGCAATAACAAGAATGGGAGTCTTTAACCTCAGCATCCAGCCTGAAGAGTATTTTCACCAGAACGCTTTGTCACAGACAGAGTGGTGAATACCTTTAGAGAAAGAAAGAAAAAAAAGACAACATTTAGTATGGCTATTATGAATTTTCTCTTCTAGAACACCAACATGGGCATAACGCTCAAAACCATAGCCATTTCTTAAAGTAATAAAATAATAATGAAAAAACCATACATTTAAAATCCTTGCCACTAAATAGCACCCATGCATACAAATATCTTCATCTACCTTATGGTCTTCCTTTTACAGTGGAAAATAAACAATTAAGGAAGCCACATGGCTTTGTACCACTTTTTGTCTTGACGCTCCTAAGTTTTTACAGTGGGAACGAGCTCAGTAATAATAAACTCCAGTCTGCACACCTAATGAATAAGTGTCTTTACGGCTCAAAGATAACTTATTTGTTGGGGAAGTGAAGTTAACCCCTCTAAATGGTATTTAGAGGAACTAAATTTTGCCTCTGAACCTTTCTAAATATTACAGAAATGTGGAACTGATTGCTGATGTAGGTATTATGTCTGGGATCTGTATCCTCTGGACAATAGCTAAGAAACATTTAGTAAATCTAGTTTGAAAAAATCCAGTCCTTACTGCTTTCAAGTCAAGTTAAAGAAAGCAACATATTCGAGAACAATTACGGTAAAATTAAAAGGTATCAAAATTCAAGAACAAAGGTTCTACAAGACCTTTTTTAATATTAGAACTTTGCTATGCAAATAATTGTATAGTTTTGCATGGATATAATATAGAATGGAAAAAAGGAAATCAAACCCACTTCTATCTAAATGGTTCAAAGTTGCAATAATTAGCTGTCATCAAAGCCATCTCTTGCAAGAATAAACTTAGCACAGAATAAAGTATATACACATTTCAGTTATGCAAATAACACTGAAGTACCTAAAGATAAAGGGAATCTGAAAGCCCTACAGTTCTCTAAGTAGAAGCTTTGCTGCATTAAGGCTGCTAGCAGCTCTTCAGAGAGCATCAATAAATGATATACCTCTTCCCCTTTCTATAAGCATGTAAAGCATTACGCACAAATCAGGAAGACAAACGCACGTCCGATATATATGGGAGAAGAACAGCAATATATTTAAACTGTAGTGCATGGCTTGAGCCAGGGTTCCTAATCTTGAGTTCTGATCCAGACTGACAACATACGGGAATCTTCATTTATTATTATTATTTCACGTTGAAAGACAAAGATTAAAAAGCCCCAAATTTATCTGCCCTCTTCTTGGCCTGACTGCAAGCTCTGGGTGTGCTAGCCAGCTGCAATGGCTGTGTGGACCACAACTCCAGCAAGCCAGCTGGGAGTCATTTCATAATTATGGGAAACATGACGGGGTTTTTGACAGAATTTGTTAGTAACTCAAATGAAGACAAAACCTTAGACCAAATGGCTGGAAAGCCATCATTAGCTCACTCAAAGAATCATCCCAGCTTTTCGAAGACACCTTCTCTTCATCACAGAGGCTGGACCATACATGCCTGTATTTTAAGCAGCACGGTACAGTCTAGGCTGACGAGTAATTCTCTGTAAGGCTGAGGTCCCACCAACTCCCCGCTCACACTTATGTGTACTTTGCCTTGCAAGAAATTCCGTTCACAACTCCTGTTTTCTGCAGAATAAAATGCCGCTCAAGTAAGAGAAGTGAAATCAGGCTCTAATTTGTAAGCGCAGTGAGGAATGGGACCCTCAGCCTTGCAGTCTTCTTCACGTTGAGTAATACCAGGTTTCACAGGAGACTCTGAGGAATGAATTAGTACTGATGCCAGTGACGATGTCAGCATTTGACCTTGCAATACTGTCACTCTCCTGCTCAGATCAGACTTCATTTTCCTTAGTTTTCACATGCACGTAAGATAAAAATAATGCCAATATTATCCATCATTCTATTCATCTAGATATATACAGTCCTCATAAATTCCAAGCAATTTTTAAGCGTTTTTTTAATCAAAGAGTACCATCTTGCACTTTGATTTTTGTTTACTGCTGAAGAGATTAAATTAAGTAACAGGCAAAAAAAAACCCCTTTTGAAGCCTGGCACTAAAAATGATTGCTGTTCCCTGGAGCTTTTAAATAGTGTATTTCTCCTGAGCCAATTTCTTCCTCCCCCACTCAAACAAATATGACTATCTGAAATTACCTCCCTAAATTATGCCTAATCATCATTCTATTCAGTTTCAATTTTAGCAGCTCAGATGTCCAGAATAAATTATGACTGTCATCCTCTCTTCACGCTGCATACGCTAATATCCCACTTGAGTTCACAGGTTCAAATGCCTCACTCCGAGTTCCCCCTCCACAGGGCCCCTGGTAAGATAAGGACCTGCTACCCCTCTTCAAGGGCTTCCAAGAACACCATCAGACAACACCACCGGAAAACAACCAGAATCTGTATTGCAGGTGCTTTGAAGGTGATTCAGATGGCTAGCAGTCTGAATTCATGAATTAACGGAGTTCATATTGTATTGCTTATACTGTATCATTTTGGAAACACAAAACAAGCCCAGTGGACTTCGCTTCTGCAGACCACCATCCTGGTGCTCTCTATTAAACTTTGCAGCTAACACATGCAGGTGAAAATACAGATTCTGTGCAAAGACCTACAGAAGCGACAGACAGTTTTTGCAGGGATCCTCAGCTCATACAAGTGGCCCTACTACCACTAAAATCAGGGGAGCATCTCTGATTTATACCTGTGAGGAGCTGGCCCCCACCCAGTAGAGAAAATTAAGCTCTTCATTAAAGAGGAACAGCAAGACAAACACAAGGAAAAAAAACAGTCGCGTGGCCTTGTCTAGTTTACTTCAAAAGTCAAGTCCTTGACAGTAAAGGAGAGATCTTTAAAAGGTTAGAATTTAATAGAAATAATTGTCATGTAGCCGGTCCCCTTCCATAGCACCTGTTTATAAGCTTATTTTGAGTACACCTATAATATTAGCTTTGACAACAACTTTAGCAGAAACAGTATTTGAAGCCTTTATAAATGGATCTTTGAGCGGGAGGAAAATTCTGTGCTTCCCAGTAGAGGGAGTACTGGATTAGTGGAGACCATAAACATTTCACAAATTAACACACTAAACCAACCAACAATCCCAGATCAAACCTAAATGTTAGCTTTCTAATTATTAAAAACATAATTTCCTGTCCTTCCCTCCCTCCTATGTTCCCCCAAATTCTGACCTCTTTAATACAGCTCTGCTATTCGGACTTCCAACACCTTAGCCCAGAATGCTACGAAAGCTGAGGTATGAGGTGACTTCATATACAAACCTCTGCACAGACGGGATGAATTCCAACGGTGCTGTCCAGCTGTTCTTTTGTCAACCCACATTTAATGGCAGCTGCAAACCCTTGGGTGACTTCTCCAGCATTTGGACCAAGGACATGGAAACCAATGACTCTCTCCTAAATACCAAGGGTAATCAAATACAAGCAGAGTCAGACATTTGGTTCTCTTTAGATAAAGTTCAAATTTTCTTACTCAGAGTATATAATTCCATCAGTTCACAAAACATACCACAACTTAATGTAACCACACAAATGTGAACTATCATTACCACCAAGAGACGGCAGATGGTGGGTATAGTTTTGTTCTCTCTCCAAAAAGGAAAAGATTCAACTAGGACCTCGAGAATCAGCTTCCTTACAAAGTTTTGTGCAGGAGTCCTCTGTTTACATCAACAGCATGCAAATTTAACACACACCATAGTCTCTGTTTGATTACAGTGTTATCTCCAAATTGCAAATACGCATTTAAATTTTATTCTGGCAAGCTATTCCGCTCATTGCAACAGACTGCTTGCCTAAGTAAAGATGAGCACCTTGCACATCTACTGAGAATTTTCAGTTTGATAGTCGCTTTGAAGGGGCCACAAGCTAAAAGTTCTGTCTAACCAGATGTGGTAAGAAGTCTATTGTAACTCAACTGATGACTACTCTTGGCACAATGTTTGCTGCCATTGGCAGAGAATATACCTAGAGACTGGAAAACCAAACTGAAATACATCCAGTCACAAGGGCAATCCTATTATTTCACACTTCTCACATCTATACTACTGTTCAATTGCAAAATACATCAAACTGCACGTACATCCCCAGCAAACACTCAACAGAACAAGCTGTACTGACTTGACCTGCTTTTCTTAAAGAACAGCTTGCTTCTCTAAGAAAAGCAAGTCTCCTTTAGCAAGTGCCAACTGCTGTGGGCTTCAGTGGCTTTCAGGGCATTAATCAGATTTTGCTCTGCACAGATGTAGCCCGGTTGGGTATCAAAAGTTACCTGCTCCTCCCGCTAAATATCACATACAAGGGAGTGTGGATACTCAGTACACTGAAAGGTTACTTTTCTTTCAGTAAGCCTGAGGACGGAGATTTACCACAGGGTTTATTTAAATAAGAAAAGCTATAATTAGGTAATAACCGAAATGGAATTACCCTTGTTTTCCTTCAAAAATATGAACATATGTAAAAATAAAACCACAGTAATGAAACTGAGGTGACTACACTTTAAAAAAGTTACTGAACTATTTTTCACCCAGGGTAATTTTCAACTCTACCCCTAGATGTTTAAACATGTTCCAAATTTTCAGGACAAAACATGGAATCAAATTGATGAAACACTCCAAAACACCATTAAGCCTTTTCATTTTCTTAATTAACTTTGGATTACGAAGGTAACCATGGGTTCCAAAATAGCTTCCACACCAGTGCAAACTCCTCCAGAAAGAGGAGATGAGCAAAACCAGACAGGTTTGCAGATTTTACAAAATTGTGACGTGATGCTCAGAAAGACTGCGGGAAGATAATTCTGTATCTGATCATAAAAGAAAATAGGTAAAATATGTCCAAAAGTTTTTTAGGACTGATAACCCTATGCCACCATCTTAACAGGAATGCATTTTAACAGCATATTATTCTTCATAATAATTCATATTATTAAAATCAACTAATTTTTTATTAAACAGATGATGATCATTCAGAGAAGGGCATAGAAGTTCTTTTAACCAGTTAGTAATTTTGCTTGTGCTTCAGCAGGTACTATAGCCAGGAAATTTTATCCTAGTCCAAGGATAATCCTGGCATTATCACTCTAAATGAGATTTGTGCAGGCAAGACACATTAATCCTGTTAGAATGAGCTCAGGAGTTTTATAGACACATGTGGATTTGCAGAGGTTACAAGTTGTGATAGTTTCTGTGTAATCTCAGTCTCAGAGAGAAAAATCTCCCTAAAAATGATGAACCAGGTTGGGGAGGGGGGAGTAAGATAAATCAATAAAACTTTTAACCATTTTTATATGCACTGACTCGCTCACTTTTCTAAGTTAATGAATAGTCTTAGAAATCTCTACTTCTTATTATACATATATGGAAGAAGTACTACATACCAATAGCAACGACAGAATTTTCTCTTTTACTAAGGGCTATTTTTGTATAAACAAAAGTGTTGTATCACTCTAAGTATTTATTACATTTCAAAAGGTAGAAACATTTAAATTAATTTTAAGTTGTTAAAAATAACCTATTTATAGCTGTGGCATCAAGAGTCCCTATGATGAATGTATAGCTGCTGTCTTCTTTGGAAGGAAAGATGCACTTACATTATCTTGAATATTGCAAATTATCTTCGCATAGCATTTATTGTTGTCTCTGGATGGCACGGTCCATTCCAGCGGCCAGAAATGACTATGGTACACCTAGAAATACAACACACATTTAAAAAACAAACAAACAAAAAAACCACTTGTGTAATTTCACAACAGAGAGCATGATCTTCCAAAACCTGCCAGATTATCGTAAATTTGCCTCGTCTACCTCCGAAGGCAGAGCTTTACTACTGACTGCAATTGCTTTTGGAAATCATACACGTCAAAACTTTCAACAATTGTGATACAGGACAAGGATGAACCATTAGCTACTAACTCTTCATTAGCAATCAGCCATGCACGTAGAATTTGGAATACTTGAGATCAGGATGAGACTCACTCTCTTTGATGAACGCCAAAGAAGGAAAACTCTACAAAACAAGCACGAGTGTCATCCAGTACTTAAAAAAAAAACAAACCCAAAAAACCAAAAGAAGTCATACATGTATTACACTTCCAGGATGCAGTTCACCATGCTCTCATTGAACTAGACACATATAAGCTGCCCTCATGGACAACTGTATTGTCTCTGGGTGTACCCAGAATGAAGGCAAAAATATTTCTTAGAGAAGAAAAAGGGAAGAAATAGCCTCAGAGTCTGGGTTCAGGAGAGCCGAAGGCATGTTTTTTGCACGCTCTCTTAGATTACATGTCACTGCAAAATGAGAAGTACGTTTGAAAGAAATACAACAAAACCGCATTCTTCCATCTGCCCCAGCCTACATGGCTGGACAGATTTCTAACTGGGGATGAGGTTGCTTGCCCACCTGTATAGCACATATCTCTGAAAAAACCCAGGGTGTTCTGAGGCACAGTTCTACCCCGAACTCTCAATAGCTCCCCTTACAAGCTAACCTCAGACTGATTACTATTTGAAAAAAGTTTTTAATTGATCACAACTCCCGTAAAAATATGTTCCTTCACAAGCGAGGAAAGACAGCTCAATGTTTTTCCATATTAATGGGGCTACAAAGCATTTACAAGCATCGCCATCTGAAACTGAAATTTAACAGGTCTGAATGACAGATGCAGCTCAATAATCCTACTGAAGCTTGCAAAAGCTGATATGGTGGCATGACAGAGAGGTCAGAATAAACCAAATTAGGACTTAGCCACAACACAAATGCTTTCTGCATGCAAATTTGCAAAAATGGCTTTGAAAATGGAAAGTGTATTTTCCACAAAAAAGGGTTCAGCGTTACGCATGTAACAGCAAGAATTTGACTCAATAACAAAAATTTGACTGTGTATATACAAACATTGTGGGGAGAATTGAATTTGCACCCCTGCCCTGTAGTCAGGTTAACAGTCCTTGACACACTGCCATTTTAAGTCATATTTATTTCTATTCTCTACAGTCCCAAGTCAAAAATTATAACTGACAAAGCTAAGAGGGAGACAAATTTTCAACTTTATGAGCCACCACTTATCTGCTTATTTCCCCAAATAACGCTCCTCAGGTGATCTTCACAGGATATAAAAGTTCAGTTTATTGTCAGATTCCCTCCCCTCATGCTTTCTGTAGCGTGGTCTGTACAGTATTTTGTAAGAACAGCCTGAGGCGCTAAGTGCTTACGTATGTCTAATTTCGCTCTTGACCAGCAATTCCAGTGAATGAAAAGGGATCATTCACATCAGTAAAATTAAGCACATACCTCCTTCCATACTCAAAATAAACAGGAAAAATGAGCATAGCAACATTTGGCTTTATAAAGTAAAAATCACCATGGCAAGGAATTTGCTACACTGTAGCTACAAAAAGCTCCCCTTTGACATGAAAACCAACGTATTGCTTCAAGCACATACGCAGCTTTAATTTATCCTGAAGTATTACAGACACAAAGGAATCCCCCAATCACACACCGCGCCCTCCCCCCCCCNCCCCCCCCGCCTTTTTTTTAGCCAAATGTTCCACCTTCAAGTCCTGTTTGCCAAAAATAGAACATACATACGACTAGAGCTGTGGAAATTGGGGACTGTTTTTATAGCATGTCTAGGAACTGCCAAGGAAGGCAAAAACGTACTTAGTCACCTCCTACCCTTACATCAGAACGAACATGGAACGGTGTTTTAATCAACTCTTAACATTATTTTAATTTACAAATTGGGAACTTAAAATCCAAATGAAACTAAGGCATTTACCTCAATGTTTTCCTCCCCAAACTTCTCCACCGCAGCCTCTTCAGAATACCCACAGGCTCCATACTCCAAAGGAGTGAACACAGTGGTTGGAACATTCACATAGTCACACTGTGTAGCATTCAAAACAAAACAAACACACAACATCAGTAATAAAACCAGGACATTGGGTAAAAATTCAGCGGTCTGAAAGACAGGAAGAAAAGCTGGATTATTCATAATTCTAAAAGTTACTTTTTCTTTTTTTAGTTTTTTAAAATTAAACTACAGTTTTGGTTTTGTCCCTTTCAGAGGCGTTGACTAGAGCAAGAACAGAAAGACAGTTTAAAGCCACACTGACATTAGTATACACAGATTAAAAGGGAGAGGAAATTCAGTGCCCTGTTTTAAAAACGTACCAGATCACAGGTCAAACTGGAGATAAAAAGTAGACTGTTCAGCTGTGTCTACAAAGCATGCTATTTTTAGCTGGGCATGCTGCAGACACCACCAACATCCAAAACCCATCATCTTTTTTATCAAATGTGGCGAAAGCGATGCCAAAGAATCAAAGATGAGAAATACAGCCATTTTGGGGGAGAGCTAGAACTACAGCTGATACCGTGTGCCTAAACACATACCACGAGAAACAGACACTGATCCCTGACTTCACTGGAACTCCACAGTGTTCTAGAGGTTCCCTCTCTTAGCAACCTCTGGGCCTGACCACACTCATTGTTAAAGAATTTTTTTCTTATGTGTAAATAGAATTTTCCTGTGTTTCAATTTGAATCTATTGCCTCTTGTCCTTGCACTTTATATCACTGAAAAGAGTCTGGCTCCACCTTCTTCACTCTCTACCATCAGGTATAAATACACATTGATATCAGAGCCCCCCCAGCCATTTCTTCTGCGGGGTATAAACATTCTCAGCTGTCTCAGCCTCTTCTCAGGTGCCAGAAGTTCCAGTCCCTTAATCATAGTCATGGCCCTTTGCTGGACTTGCCCTGTCCTTCTTCTACTGAGGAGCCCAAAACTGGACACAAAATCCAAACCTGTCTCACCAGAGCCAAGTGGAGGGGAAAAGTCTCTTCCCTCCACCTGCTGGCAACACCCTGCCAGGATGCATCTGCAGGATGCAGCCCAGGATCTCACTGGCCTTCTCTGCCATGAGGGTACATTGCTGGCTCAGGGTCAAGTTGTCCTCCAGATCCGCCCTTTGCCTGAGGCTTTCTTGGCACAGCTGCTTTCTAGCTGTTGGTCCCCAGCCTGTGCTGGTGCATGGGGCGCAGGACTTGGCACATCTCCTTGCTGAACTCCATGAGATTCTGGTCAGCTCATTTCTGCAGCCTGATGAAGTCCCTCTGAGTGACAGCACAAACACTGGGGGCGTCAGTAACCTCCTCCCAGTTTTGTACCATCTGCAAACTTGCTGAGGGTGCACTCTGTCACATCATCCAGACCATTAATGAAGATGTTAAACAGTACTGGACAGAGTATCCAACTCTGTGGCACACCACTAGTGACTGGCCTTCAGCTGGTCTTTGTAACGCTGGTCACAGCCCTTTAAGCCTGGCAGTTCAGCCAGTTTTCAGTCCACCTCGCTGTCCACTTATCTGGCCTGTAATTCATTGGTTTGTCTACGAGAATGTTATGGGAGACAGTGTCAAAATCCCTCGCTAGAGTCAAAGTAAACAACATCCGCTGCTCTCCCCATAACCACCAAATTAGTCATTCTCTCATACCAGACTAGTAGACTGGTCAGCTCTATTTAATTTCTAGTAATTCTCATTTCTACAGATTTCAACTCTAATTAATTTCCTTTGTGGCTGGGGATCGACTAAGATGCTGCTTACTATTCTTTCCCCACCTATCCAGAATAGTTCATTACGTTTCATACGATCACCCTTCCCAGATTTGTTACAACAGCAATGTAAGCCAGGATCCCATCTAAGTAGTTACTCATTTCTTGGATTCACTGAAAGAGATGATGCTTTCTTTGGCAGCGTAAGGATTTTCATACCTTGAGAGACAGTTATCTGGCATGAAATGTAAATTAAGACACATCCATAGTATTGCAGCAAGAAAAACATTCTGGCTGCAGCTATGGTTTTCTTAAACTTTGCCTGGCTGATGTAATGACATTATGCACACTGATTCAGGATTCTGTTACTGCAATACCTGCCAACCTAAAATAAACAACTCAATCAAGCGCTAAATCTGGCCGACAGCTGAACTTGATATGAACACAGCAGGGTCAAAAAGAGAAAAACCTTTATGCTCATGCCCTATGGTTACGAAGGTGAGACAAGCACCCACATCAATGGTGCTTAGATAACAGTTCTTTAAAGGCACGCTCCTTTTCTCCTGGTTTAAAGACAAGGTGTAAGTGAGTACCCGTGTTACTTCTACTTGGACTAGCATAAGTTGACTGAAACCTACAATTGCACTAGTATGAAACATAAACACTGAATTGATGAATTCAACTTCGTAAGTATAAATACATCCTGACTTACTGGTACATTTCATCTTCCTTTGTGTCCATATTCAATTATAAGCAGAAATATGTATTATATCGAAAACGTATAGATGAGAAGTGAAAAAATTAGTGGAAATAACATTGAAAATGAAGAGCATCACAACTCCCTATTACGCTCTATTTAGGGACTGTAGGTAGGTTTAGTAAACTGCCTATGAATCAGAGATAAAGCATTTAATGGGAGGGGAATGATTGCTGGCTTTTAGGCAAGGCGGTAGAGTTAACAAGTTAAATGATCTCAGTTAATTTTATTATCATTATACTCTGAGAGAAAAATAAAACCTCTTAATTGGAAAAAAAACCAGACTGTGGCTTAATCCATAAGGTATTAATTTCATTCAGCACATTTAGAAGAACGTATCTGTAGTAATCTCTTTGCAAGGGGAAAATTAAAGTGATCATCAAAGCTAATCCTTAAAAGCCTAGTGAGCTTTCCATAAACAAGCAGACTTGCACTCTACACTCAGTAGAGCAATGACAGTGTTTTGTGCCAGCTGGTTCCTTACCTTACTGGTTGCCCCAGCATAAAGCCTTCGAACTAACAATCTTCCTGCCTGGATTGCCACCGGTGTGAGTTCCAGCTTGTCCTGCAGTATATCTCCAACTGCATAGATATACGGCACATTTGTTTGCTCCTCATCGTTGACAGGAATTTTTCCTGTTCTGCAATTTGAATTAACAAGAAAAAAGATCTAAGCGTTCTACTGTGAAGACTGGAGGTATAAATAACCTTGCAGGAGTTAGGCCCTTTAGCCTGAAGAGAAAGACACGTATTTGCAGCATGAGGGGAAGAAGTCATATTCACAACCTTACAATCTGGGGCAAGAATGTAAAGCAGGGCAAATTTGATCAAAACTACATGAATTTACACACTGGATAAGGAGGTAGCCTGTGAAGTTGTGGTTCATCTTCTGAATCAATTCTTTGGTGAGGCATAAATCCTTTCTTCAAACACTCTCTACTACCAGCTGAGCTGTGTACTGACAACCTGGAGGAACGACAGGAAGAGATGTTCTCCCACTCAAGCAGTGGGACGAAATAATTTCTCCGCTACTGAAATTCCAGTCCAGTGGCTGAAGCAGTTTCTATAAACTCACCCTTCAGGCTTCGACACAGAGACAGGTCAAGCTGTTAAGACACCCTACTTAAGGGACAGCCAGCAAGCTTTTTAGCTGTAAGTCTACTGAGCTAATGGAAGTTTTTAATTATTAATATTTCCTACTTCATTAATAAATGAGATAGCACAGCAATCACTGCAGGAAACACATGTAACAGGGAAACCTAATCAGACAGGCACAGAAATAGTCACACAGTTACTTGAGGCACCACCAGCAATTCCCGTCTTAAAATCCAACTTCCTCAATTTTGCTCTTGTTAACAAATACACAGTTTATGCTAATAATTTTATAGTTCATTCTAGGAAGCTAGTAACAGGTGTCCTGATGTCAGAAAGATGTGTACTGTTCTACAAGTCAATATGGGTCTGCCAGTTTTCAGTGGAACGAAATTTCCACTTATTTAAAACATTGCAACAGTTCCCTTCAGCAACATTAGTTGCTGTGTTCATATACAAGCTGCCCTCTGCACTGTTTTTCCATAGACTACCAAGTCAAGTTCAGGTCCCGTGTCTTTTCTTCAAAGGGAAGACCGTGTAAGCACCGCATGCCTAGAAGATGTTTTAGTTACCAACATTGAAAATATTACCGATAGCTCCACTCCCTGGTGCAACGACCTCATTACATTAAACATGAAATGCTCCTCTGCAGGACACAGATTGCTCCCGAGGGCTGCTCTAAGGCAAGAAATAAACTCCTCCAAAACCTAAACCACATCACCAACTCCAACTGTGAATTTAAGGAATGCTACTTTGACCTTATATTTCAAAATAAACAAATAGTAGCATTAACATTAAAAATGTAAACAAACCCCACTACATTAAAAGCCTGTATGAACAAACAGTTCTCTGCCCCAGGAGGTGCTAGAGATAAAAACAAGGAGATGGGAATAAGGGAATACAAGAAACAACTGACAGATCCTAGAAAGCCCAGTCACTGGAAGAAGCTGACACTGACTTGAGAACCTAGATGGAATGAACAGACACTTTTGACTTCCAGCATTTAGGAACTGACATTTCAGTATCAAAAAAGCAAAAGAGGCAGTACTATGGGAGAAAATGCAGCTGCAGTCTCCTATCCAAGTGTATGCAAATTTTTCCTCAAAGCATTTCAATGTCTGTGCACCACTATCATTGCAACAGTAAGCAACACAATCTCAGTAGTCAGCGGTGTACAGACATCTGTCCTTACTTTTCATTGATCTTCACTCCAACTTTGTCCAAACCAATTTTTCTTGTGCACGAGTCTCTTCCGATGGCTAGCAACACCTGCAAAACAGCAACGCACGTTACTGAGCTTTTTAAAACCTCAAAAGTGCATTTTGCATGTGACTATCTATTATTTTCGTAATGTACTAAGGATTAGTTTCTAAGGCTTGATCACATTAAGATGAATACAATTGTTATCCATTGTACAGTCACAGAATTCAAGACAAGCCACACCACCACCAAGACCTAACAATACCAGGTTTTAATGATAAGATTACACACAACCAAATAGCTTTCCCTGCAAAAATACCCCAAGAGTATTCCACACCAATCGGTTAGGGTCAGATTCTTTATTTCCTCGCACTTCTATACCAAAATGTTACACCATAGAGCAGGTGACCCTAAAATGCTTCAGAAGGGCTCTTTAAGAAGGAAACTCAGATGCTTAGGCAAACAAAAAGACCATAAAATAATCTTTGTTTTGATTAGAAAATGTCATTTACTTATATAGGCTCTCAGCCAAATCACTGCCAAAGAATGTTATTTGTTGAATATTATTTGTTTGAACATTTGTTCAGAATGATGAACAGAGCAGGCCAAATTCTTACCCATCCTACCAACTTGGCTGCCTTAACAAGCAAAATAAGTTCCAGCCTATACTATCACAAGAAAAAGCACTATGTGCTTTGCAGACTTGGACAACTGCCCAGGTAACTACACAATGTTTCTCATAGACAACTAAGAACTGTGCTGAAGGAATCCCGAGATTGGCTTCAAATCTTTTAGATGACCAAGCACGCCAGGTCTTCAGAGCCGAAGGTCTGAAAGCACATCACACACAGTTCATAGCTTCTATGAGGAGTGACAACATCTCAGTGAAAGATGCAGTAGCAACAAGAAATCAGAAGTTTCCGTAAGGAAAAGATGGCGCTGATTTGCTAGCTAAAAAGCTTTCACTACTACGGACCAGGAAAAATAGTATTACAACAACACTGCTAAACGGCACTGTCATTATTGTTACGCTTTCTCATACTATTAGCACTCAGATGCACTGAGGCATGTCCTTATTATGGGATGACTGATGTGCCGTACAGGTAAATGAGGTCACCAGCACACAGTGTTTGCAGTCTAAAACCCCAAGCTGGCAAATGCTTGTCTTTATGCATTCTGTGTAGTTCCAAATACTTTATTCGCAACGTGGTTTCTTTTTTTCGGTTTAGCATCAAGGCCTAAGAAAATGAGTGAGGTGAGGTGTGATGGAAACAGTCAATCAAAAATATAATGGCATACCTGCACACTGCAATTTTACTGCTTCAAGTGTGTAATGAAGTTCCCTGACTGACTTGCCGCAGGGCGCTAGTTGTTTTTGTGGAGATGCTGCATCAACAGGTCTTGAGAGCACATGACACCTGTTTGTTTCGCTCCTGCACACACCATTGTTTTGTGCTAACTCCAGAACGGCATGCTTTAGTTACTATGAAAGTTATTATAAATCACTACTTAAAGTTTATGACAAATATTCCACTGGCAAAAAATCCTGCAACTGATTGCACGTGACCAAGTTCATCTACACCCCTAAGCGAAACAGCAGGTTTCAAAAGTATGCAAATGATCTGCTAAGACACACGGGACTCATGCCCATGGATTCTGGGACTTCTGTCACATTAATTACCTGTTGATAGTGTGCAATTAGCATATTGTAATGATTAAAAATAATTTCAAAAAATCTAAACTATGGATAAAAACACCCCATAAAATCTTAACAGTAAATGGAAGACTATTTCATGTTCTTTTATGTATGTAGACAGGACTCACAGTATTGTATTCTCCTTCAAATATTTGGTTCCCCTTTGTGGACTTCGCTGTAACTTTCAGTCTTCCAGGAGTTCCTGCCTCAATCTGCTCAACCTACAACATTGAGGGGGAGGAGAAAAAAAGGGGGGTTTAGTTTCAAATAAAGACATGCAAATGTATCTTTGTCCCACCACATATCTTATCATTGAAGTTGAGTGTTTAACCATGACCTAAAATTGAAGCATTCATCCTATAGATATTTTCACCTTTCTTTAGATTTGTGATTACTACTTGCATGTTTAAACGTTTTGATTTATGTCTATGCATTTATTCTTATGATCAACACCATAAGACCTTGTTCTGTCTATAAAAGTTGATAGCTAAGTTCTTGTCCAAGCCCAACCACCACATGGGCTGCTAATATCAACTGGGGACAGAGGAGGTGAGGAGGATGGAAACTCCTGCAACACCTGGAAACACCATCAGACATTTTCTTCAACTGTACCTTGAGGACCACAGTGCCTTCCACCCACGGGAAGCCACAGTCACAGCCCAGCCCTTGGCAGAACTTGCCTTTGCCCTGTTTGAATAATACTTGTCCCACATGTAAAGCTGTCGTGGCCTTGTCGGAGAAGACAGCAGATAGCTCGAAATGGCTGGAAAAACACAGCTTAAGAAAAAAACCTCTTCACAGTTTCCCAGAGTCAGCCAAAATAAATATCCCTACTTTTAGCTACAGATCCAGCTGCGCACTCCCTCTCGAGTAATGCAGCAGGTCACTGCCTATTCCAGCAAAGCAAAAAAATCCCCAAAAAAACCAAAGGTGAACCTTTTTGCAACTGTGTTCTTTGTTTGGAGTAGTAAAAAAGAAAGGTTTATTTAAAACAAACAAAAAACCCCAAATACTCCTCCTTCCACATCCCACCCCTCCATATACCGGGAAACAAAAAGCAAACAAAAAGCAGAAAGAGCAAGATCCCTCACTTTGTTTTCCCCAAAACACTCCTTTATCCTCTGCTAAATAAAAAAACTAAACAAGTGAATGGACTTTGAAGCTACATAGGTGGATTCTCTTTTATCCACATTAGTGTTGACTGGACTGAGAGGAAAGGACTGGATATCCTCAGCTGCAGTCCTTCCCTTGCCCTCCCAGGAACAGCAAGGCGCCCAGCTGCTTCCCGGGCCGGCAGTACATACAAGAGACATGTACATGTGCAACACAACTTCACCCTGGGAAATTTTTAGCATTCATTCTACAGAAAGAAAAGTACTTTTCAACAGCTGCCCTAGTTCCTACCTCATACTCAGTATCTGAAAACAGAAAAAGCCAAAATCTGATGAAGTTCTCTTCCCCTTTTTTAAGTTAAAAAAGCCCAGACCTTCTGTGCCATCCTACCATCTTTAAAGGATCACTGTGTTAGACTGCTCCTATTCAAAGGCTGTATTATTTATAATAATTCATCTTCTGTCTTCAAACATCCCAAGGAAGGGTTTTAATAAGCACAACATGCATAACTTCAAAAACCAATGTTTGAAAGAGATGAGAAGACCTGGTAAAAACATATCTAGCAATTTAAGTTTAAGGATATGCTCAACTGAAAACAGGGCCAATGATTTCAATGGGAATAAAATATAAGACATGTAGCGAAGGGACAGGGTAAAATACACAGAAGTGTGTGTATGGGTGACTAGGGTGATGGTCCTCCTCTTCGCAGGGCGCATCTGGAGGAGACCACTTACCATCTAGTTGAAATGATCTGCTTTTGTAAAATCAGCTTGCCTCTTCCCCATCCCCCAGGACAACTACAAAAAGCTGTGTCTCAAACAAAAGCTAGATAATCACCCCTGCTTTTCATACAACACGGCATTTCTGCAATGCAAACACGCACAAAACCAAAGTTCCACGAAACATCCGCTTTGACTTCTCCCAGCACGTCTCTTACACTCTGGGAGGGGTACCACACAGATCCACAGTGTGGTAACTGACAAGAGCATTTCTTAATGCAAAAATGAAGAGTCTTCACTCGATCTAATGCTTTAATCCCCAAAGTGTTAAACTTGGTAACATGCTGGCTTAACACCAAATTGAAAATTACTTAATACATTATTTCCTATTTCATAATAAATAAGCACTAATTATTGAGAAAAATCAGCAAGCAAAATACTGTTAGCACCCTCTGAAGTCTTTGATGAGTTGATTTTAGATTAGAAAAGCTCCAGAGCTTATGTAATCTGCTCTTCAACCTGTATTTACCTATACATGTACATAGCCAGCTGCATGAGTACTCCTACTGAATTCAAAGAAAATTGAGCAAGGATTTAAGGACTCCGCCAAGCAAAAGATATAGATGGATACTTATAAAGCCCATTTACTTTTCTGGATAGTCCACTGGTCCTGGGCACACATGCAGTATTTGCTGGCTGAGAATTTGAGAACTGGCAATGAAAAATATGACTATTTGTGATGCACTAGCCGGATCTTACAAAATAGTATACACCTGCTTAACTATGAGCCTGCAAGAAGTGTCAAAGATTTCAGGACAATTACTGAATTTAACTATATTCAACATTTGAAGGATCAGAATAAGCAGGAGTAACAACATTTTTAATGCAACATATACTAACCCATCTGATTCTGATAAAGACAATGAATTCTGGAATCTCACAAAGTTTTAATACTAAGACTAAATTTTATCTTTCAGTTATGTAAGATTCTTGGACTTATTAGGTTTAAAACAAAAATTAACCCATACTATATCATAGCAGATACTGTATTGCGAATTCAACTTTTGTGTTACCCAGAATAATTTACATCTTAAAACATTATGACAGGTATATTGCAATCAATTGCAGTCATGTACCACTTTGAGCCTACCTTGATTGGCACAAACTCCCTAATAAAGTTGATTCCATGTTCTTCCATATATTCACCAATTTTGTTTGCAATATCCTGGTCAAATCCTCTTAAGAGAATGGATCTCACCATTACAGTGACATCTAATCCAAGACCTGCAAGAAATCCTGCACATTCCAAGGCAACATAGGAAGCTCCAACTACCAGGGTTTTCCCTGGACAGTAAGGCAGAGAGAAAAGATCATCACTGGGAGAAAAAAAAAAAAAACAGCAAGAGGGGGGGAAAAAAGAAAAGATGTTAGAGATCAAACAGAAAAATGTATTGTGCTTTACATTTATCTAATTTCTTCTGTAAGAATAGGACCTTATTCTTATTCCTGCTCACTAAAATACCCCAACAACTTGATTTTTTTGAAATTCAGCTGGAATACAAGACCAGGACATGACAGATTAAATAGTTCTAATTAGGAGGATACACACCAAAAAAAAGAGTATGAAAATTCTGAATCATCACAGAATTTTTTAGGGTTTTTTTTTACAGAAACTTATGACAGATTGTTAAAAAAGGTAGGTTGGGGTTTTTTTCCTCTGAATCTTGCTTCATGTATTTTGCTGCAAATTTTAGCTAAAAGGAAGAGGAAGCAGTTCGTCTTTAAGATAAAAATACCATCTTCACTTCTTTGAAGACTTATGCTTTTGCTGAAGCATTATACACAGTGCCAAATATACAGAGACAATAAAACAAGTTAATGCAAACCACAATAACAGGCAGAGATAGCAGTATGAAATTATGGAAACCATATTTATTTGCCTGCTTTCCATTTCTTTCAACTGCTTCATCAAGCTACATCAGTTATACCACACTTTGGACCTAGATGATAAAACCAGGGCTTCTAAGGAAGCAGGGACTCGTGGAGGCATCAGGCGTGCTCAGCTGAGACTTAGTCAAAGTATATATACCCAAATATTTAAATCTAAAATAAGTGTGTGTCTCTCAGACAACAACAGCAAAGGCTAAACAAAGATGCTCTCTGCAAATATTGTGATGGAAAAAAATTTGATTGTGTAATTAAAGGCTACATCATAGTTCCATCATAGTATCCCCCAGGGAACCCAGGGAAGATTACACAGACAGCCTCAATCTGATCATCTTTAACACTGGTATTCCTGACTCTTCCACCTTAATGTCATTTTAAAGCACCACTTTACAGGCTATATTATCTGTTACCTTTAATTTCACTACTACTTACTGGAAGGGAAACATACAACATGGTGTTTTGAATTCACAGGAATTATGCCAGTTATTTATTTCATTGCTATAGGTTTTAGAGCCTGAAATTCTGACCTCTGTTTCTACATTAATTTAAAAGCTAATCTGATACTAAACCAGATTTCATCTGCATACCACTTTCTCGGGCAAAATTGTGCTAGAATTGCTTGGTCTTGTCAATTAACCAGACATTTGAAATAGGACTTCCCAAAAGTTGAATTCACTTCACTGAGTAGCTGTAAAGAAACAGGCTTGAGTTTCAAGACTGCCCCAGCGCCTAAGACAGACACATTTCAACCAGCATCACAACATCAGCTGCTTTGCAACCCCCTCTTTCCTTGACATTTGAGCATGGAGGTTTCTTCCAAGCAGACTGCTCTTCATTACCAAAAAACTAACTGAAAGACCATAAGGAACAGGGAGGAAGTGGGTGTAGTGGTAACTAGGGCAGAGCTGATGAATTAATTTTATGACAGACACGCATATGATTTACGATATTCTCAGATACTGCTATTACCAGTAAGAAACAGAGCCATCCTAGCCAGCCACCCACAGTCCTGAGGTGTCTACTAGACACCAATGCTTTCGGCACCTTGACATCTGTCTGTAGCTATTCTCCTCCACCTACTTTCCTCTAACAAAAAGTTACGTAGGAAAGAAAACCAGCAACCAAGCAGCCCTGGTCATGCTTCACCACTCTCTCTTACAGGTGAAGCATTTACACATGGTAAATGACTTTATATTCCACTCTGGTTTTACCTGCTAATGCAGTACTCCTTGTCTCCAGGTATACCCAGGTAGCGTGGCCGTTCCCCAGTGGCAATGAGAAATTTCTCAGCCGTGTACACCTTCTCAACTCCTCTTTTATTTGTTGCCTGTGGGCAAAGTATTAGTCCAAAGTGAGTATCTCACAGTCCCACCAAGGGAAAAATTATTCTGTTTGAAAAGCATCTCTATTCAGAAAGTAAGACCCAGCAAACACGGCTAGGAAGTACCTTAACTGTGTGTGGCCCGACAAATTCTCCGTATGCATTCTCATATGTGACTTTCTTCTCCCTCAGTGCAACCCGATAGCCCCAGTTCAGTGAACCAATGTAATTCTGAACAGATTCTGTCATAGTCATCCAGTTGTGTTTGACTGTTAGAAATAAAAGAAAAAGGTTCATCTTTCAGTCTGTGAGTTCCTCTTTTTCCATAGCCAACCTTGTATTCTCAGACAGATTTTTCCCATGACCCGGTCACATTTGTCTTACTCCTTTTTTTCTTCCAGGGTAACTCTACTGAAATTGGAAGAATTGTCACCGCAGACAACTCAAGAGGCCACAGTGGGACAGATATGACTTAAAACACGGAACATTTAGATTTACCACACTATCAATGGTTTTCTGTTGACACATGCTGTGAACAGGGGACATTGCTCAACAAATGAAGACTATGTATCTCGGAGAGGTGCGTCTGCATGTCCTCCCCCTACAGGATTACACCCTAAATAAATCCCAATCCTGTAACCATGCACATTGGAGCTAATATTAAGTAAAATTAATCTTCTTATGTAGCAGTGACAGAGACTGAGGGAAAGGAAGTCCTTGCCTGCAATTATGTGTAAGTTTCCAACAGCAGACATTCTGGGATATTCCCTTAGAAGTTGTGTTACACTCAGAAATGGAGTAGTACCTCACTGCTTTTATTCACACAGCGATCTTATCAAATACCAACACTATCAGAAGTTATTAATAAACAGATCAGACACTGCAAGGCAACAAGCCCCATGGCTTTAGACTTGAAAAGCACTTCGGTTTATGTGTAATCTCTCTGAAGTTGCCTCACATCGTTAACGCCAGCACATGCTTAAGCGCAACAAGCTTAAAAGACTGTGAAAAGAACCTCTGGGTTTTCAGCACAAATGAGAAACCTGCAAAAAAATGTTCTCCTCCTTTACCTGCTTCTGTAAACTGCCATCCAAATTTGCGCGAATCTTGCAAGGCTTGTCCCAGTAAAGCTGCCTGGTGCATCAATTTTTTAGGTATACAGCCCACATTTACACATGTTCCTCCAAGACCTGAGAGAAAGGAGCAGAATGTGTTTTTCACATAAGTGTGGCCGATCTCAAAGGAGAATCAAAGTCTCTGAGTAAAGCTCCTTTATAACAGGCTTGCAATGAAGAGAAATTTACCCCATGAGTTTCCCAGAGGTGTAGGCGCGACAAAGTCCAGCACCATCACTTTCTTTTCATATTTGGCAGCCTCCTGCAAAACAAATTAAATAAGACACATATCTAAATATTAGAGGTTAAATTTGGAGTAGATGATAACATCATGCATTGCCAAAAAGCTTTGTGACTTTTAATTAAGTAATAACGAATGATTTGCAAGGGAACAGCCAGACAGTCATTAATCTTCTGAATTAATCTGTGCACTCAGCAGGAAAAAAAAAGATGAAGAGGAAAAAAAAGGGCATTCATTCTGCTACACAACAGCATGGCACCAGCTGATACACAGAAGACTGGGAGTCAAACCTCCTCTCCTCCATCTTGTCAGTTTGTTTAGGCTATTTCCCAGCATGCCATTTACTTTTAACATATTTAACAAATTCTTCGTTATTCTGGTTTTCCCTTCAAAGACGGTTTCTGAAACATTTGTTTGAAACCACATCACACAATGACATAAGCAGTCACGCGGCCAAGTACTACAACTTGCTTATCCAATCTTTTTTCTTGTAGTAGAAGGGAGCACTCGATTTGGAGTACAATTTGTAGTAGCCAGGATCAGCTTCTGCTCTTCAAGCTAGTCAACCTGCGGCAAGTTGCCTTCACTGTCAGGATGTGCAGATGTCACCCAGACTGGTATAAAGTGATGGTTTATTTCATGGCATTTCCTCTGAGAAATTTCATTAGCAAATCTACAAGCAACGTGTGTAAATGATACTGAGAACTGGAATTTCCATACTGATTCCATTATTCCCTTTGTACTTTTTAAGAAAAATGCAAAAATCGACGGCAATAAATGGTACCAGAGAAGAACACGTAAGCACTACAGAGCTGAGAAACAACAACCACAGATTCCCCCACGACATGCAGCAAAATAACTTTGATACTTGGAGTAACCACAACTGTGCTGCATCACATGATGAGTTCTTAGACACATAAGCAGTAACAACTATAGGGACAGGACATTACCCTAAGGCCTCGGGTTTGGTCTGGGAGGAGCTAGACAGCCTTCAGCACTACGTTACCAGTAATACTTGTTAATCCAAATAGCTGACAATCATAATTTCAATTTTAAATGTATCTTACTTCATGCAAAATACAAACCATATTTCAAACAACGCAGGCTGTAGACACCTTCAGAAAATATTAACGTACTGGATTTCTGCTTCTGCTTAAAGGTAAAGGTTGGCCAACGAAACTTATGTGTAGCCATTAGCAGCACCTCTGAGAAAGTTCCTCGGAAGGGTGCGCAGGGACTGAGAGGTGTTATTAATACTCCTTTATAATGGCAACTTTCCTACATAGCTCGAAAGAGCTGTAACAGCTTTGGCTAACGAGAATGGGTGGATTCCCAGGCTTAGGCTCAGCTACACGCTCACACGGCGCAGCGCAGCACCGCGTCGCCACCTCAGCAGAGATGGCGAACGGATGGAAGCGCTTCTGCAGAGCGCTGTGCCCACAGCGCCAGCACCTGCCCCGCAGGCTCCCAAACCTTCTCGACCAGGCTCAGCGCAGAGCTGCACGAACACGAACGTGCAGGCTGCTTCGGGCTGGAGCTGCTCTGGGCCAGCGGGGAGCGGTGCCCTGCCACTTCGCTCTGGGTCCACGGTTGGGTGGCCTGGCAGCGTTTGCACTCACCCTGGGGAGGTGCCTCCAAAATAACCAGCTCTGAGCAGAATAATGGAGAGGAAAGGGAAGACACGCATACGAAGCTGCATGCGTCACGGCGAAAAGCACGCGTGTAATCAACCTAGTTAAACTGCCACGAAACTGGGTGTAGGTGTCTGGAACTTGGTGTAAAAGCTGTGTAGTTCGGGTTTTCCCCCCCTTTTGTTTTGTTCGGCTTTTTAAAGCACTGTATGTTAATTCACCGAAAGAACCTGAACAATCCAAGTTAGAAGTTTATGCGTGTAGAACAGTTTCACGAAACTGATCTGAAATACACACATCGCTACGGATAGTGCTGTAGACTTTACTGATCTACCATCTTCTGCTCCACTCTTCAATCACTTGAGAACACTAAGAAGCAATACACTTTACACGCTGAGTTGAAGGAATAAGGCAATTTATCTTCCTAGCTATGCACCTTTTCTGTCCCACAGCTGAAAAACGATGCAATAAACATCAATGCCGTCGCTTCACAACCTAGCATATGTACACAACAAAGTAGAGCAGTCTCCTTACAGAAATTTCAACAGATGGCTTTTTATTACTGCAAACTGTTTTTGCATTACTACAAGCTCCCTTTTACTCTTATTACTCTCTTCTGTCCTAAAACATCACCATCTTCTGTAAATCAGTGTTTGCTTCTTTTTGTGGGTTCTCAGAATTTTTATAGATCTTATCTTTTATAGATGTTACCTTCCATTCTATGCCATGACAATAGTCCCCCTATCGACGGGAAAGCAGTAAACTACCAAAAGAGATGAGGGACTTACAGCACCTTACAATCCACCGCTCAGTGCTGCATTCTTACGTTGTAACAGAAGTTCTTCTAAGGGACCAAGGTTTAGTGTGAATCCAGTGCTACTCCAAAATATTTTCTCCTCATTTTGCTTCACTCCTCAATAACCTCCTTCACTTCTCGGGAACAACAGAAATGCCTCCTGTCCGGAGGAATAATCCAGCTCCAGGTCTTGAGCAATGAAATGGTTTTACTGCTCAATTCACTTCTAAACAGTTAATTCTACCACAGCGAGAAGAGGCAAAATGTGCCTAACTACTGACATAAAGGAGAGTTACTGACTGACACTAAATTTCAGCAGGTTTCAAAATTTTGGGATAATGACAACTCTAAGAGCCAGTATACTCTGCACCACTGTAGATTCCTTTAATTAATTCTAGATATGCTTCTAAAAGCAGAATCCTAAAAAAAAGTTCATAAATTATTTGGCTACAGGCAGGAAGTACCAGACCCTAGAAATGAAGGGTGAGATCCTAATGCTGCTTAAGTATAGGCAAAATCTCCATTTATGCAACTATACAAGCTCAGTATCATAAAATCTCTCCCATTGTCAAGAATTAAAACAACATATGCAACTATTTCTGAACAGATATTATTTTCAGATAAAACTAGAAACGTCCTGATATCAATTTGGAATAGTTTTTAAAACTTTTTCAATTATGAGTTGAATTTTAATTCGACTACTAATATCCGCTGTTGAGAGATCTACCTGCTGTTTTCCAACAGCATTATCTCCCATTAGTGACGACCAAGTTTCATTCTATAAAGAAGCATACCATGACATTTTTATATTTTTCTTCTTCAGAAAATAAGGAAAAGAATATTGTATAGCTGGGGCTAACGTCAAAAGAAATCCCACTGATTAGGCAGAAATGTTATGCCTCTACAGTATTAAAGATACCCAGATCCGAGGATGTCACCCACCTACTTACAAGGAAAGTATAAATCTGTATTTTCTCTCTCATACCTTGGCAGCTGCCAGACCACCTGAGCCTCCACCAATAACAATGAGATCATAGTCGTAGGAATGTGGTGCTGACGTATGTCCGTTCATTTCCAGCAATTTCTGAGGCTTGTCTTCCTTATGTGCCTGAACAGAGAAAACAAAAAGAATTAGGGAACACTGAAACATCACCCACAGTGCTAAAAAATTAGTATTTTCTGCAGCAAATATTTTGATAGGGGAACAGAAGTGCATCTGAATTTTCTGACTTCTGCTTTTAATTAGCTTTTTTTAAATTTCATCTTCTTAATTCATCCTTGAATAGCTCAATACCTATTAGATACTGAACTATGATTTTCTTGTTCGTTTGAGCCCTGGATTCCCTTGCAGAGCTTAGTTTTCCACACCGACACAACTCCAGTGCCTCCTCATAGTGTGTAGTTCAGGATGAGATACATACCTGCTGACACAGGCATTCCATTAATTTATTTTATCCTTTTCATCTGCCCTGGACTTCCTTAATTAGTGTTTTTCCCCTCCTCCTGCATATATTTGTAGGAAAATACAACAATCATATACAACTTTGTAGTAATCTGCAATTACCAGCCTTACCAACTGAATGAACAGAACTGAATGAAGAAAACAATTTTTGAAAATTACATTTCTGTACCACGTCTGTGTTCATTATTGTTTCGGTTTAGCACTGTAACTAACTTTGGTATCAAGTGGATCAACCGTGATCACTACAATTACAAGAGAGATTTTTTTTTTTATATATTTTTTAATCAGATGACTGCTACCACAGAAAAACAACCCGTAAGTCCTAAAATGCATTTTTACAGCTATATGCCACAAAAAACATTGCATTGTCTTTATATACTCTTTCTAAAATGAGCCTTTGTACTTGATTTGCGAAACTCCAATTTATCAGGGCTTCAAACCTTCAAGCCTTTGGAGTCGCTGCTAAAATTCTCAGTGCCTCTCAAACTGCAGGACAAAGTCTGAAGTGTTTAAAAATCAGATCATTCGGCTGATGTAAATCAGTCAGTATCAGTTAAAGTCATGACAAAACTTTTAAGACCAAAAAAGTAAATAAATAAACCCATACTTAGTTTACAAATCTGCTTGCTTTTATTCAGGTGTTTCTATCTGCCTAACTAGGTAGGACTCGACTCAGTACTACTGGAACAGTCATGGTAAATGAAAGGAAGGAAAAAAACCCAGTTTCTCTTCTCTTTTCATCTTAATTTTGTTTTGCATTAAGGAGCTCTTTGTGGTCAACCCATTCTACTGTCGCCTTCCTCTGAGGTTCACAGAATCATAGAATGGTTTGGGTTGGAAGGGACTTTAAAGGTCATTTAGTTCCACACCCCCTGCCATGGGCAGCGACACCTCCCACTAGACCAGGCTGCTCAAAGCCCCATCCAGCCTGGCCTTGAACGCTTCCAGGGATGGGGCCTCCACAGCTTCCCTGGGTAACCTGTTCCAGTGCCTCACCACCCTTATGGTGACAAATTCCTTCCTGAGATCCAATCTAAATCTGCCCTCTTCCAGTTTGGAGCCATGACCCCTCGTCCTATCACTACACGCCCTTGTAAGAAGTCCCTTTCCAGCTTTCTTGTAGGGCCCCTTCAGATACTGGAAGGCTGCTGTAAGGTCTCCCCGGAGCCTTCTCTTCTCCAGGCTGAACAACCCCAACTCTGTCCTGACAGCAGAGGTGCTCCAGGCCCCGATCCTCATCGTGGCTGGTTTATTCCTCCTCCGTAAGTATAACTGTGTCTACCCTAGACACCTCTGCCAGCGCAGCCACGTCACTGACAAAAATCCCCCATCCCTCTAGCAAATTACACAGCAGTGTTGGCGGAAATTCAGACTGTGCATCTGCCTGGGGAAAGTTACATTTTAATATTATTTCATAACCCTGGGTAGCATGTTAATAGTAGAAACAAAACCTAGAAAACACCTAAGGCTGTTGCGAAGACATCCAAAAATACCTCATCTTCCTTCCTCTTCTCCTCCTGCTCCGCCATCCCAATATATACCCCTACCACTGAATCTACTTTGTGCTCAGTTCCCCTTTTTTCTATTTTTCTAATACAGCCATTAGCCAGGCTCAAACTTCCTCCTGCAATCAGAGTAAGAGTAAAAAAGGAGCATTTATTGTGTTATGATAATGCAGTTTCACTTTATGTGTATTTAAGGACATAAAATTAGAGAAAATACGCCATTCATTTTCAAAGTGCACCTTGTTTGCTCAGCAGCAACAGGATGGTGTGAAGCGTAAGGGTAGGCTAACTCCCCACACAGTCATAAGACCTAACTAGCAAGTACGTTATCTTTATGATGCATATAAAGAAACCACAATAACTACTCAGGAAATTTACTTTGATCACTACTTTCATCATGCACCTTTTTTTTTTTTGTCTCCTTTCAGAAAAATGTTTTATGTTTTCACACGGATTAAGAAAATTCAGCTTTTATTCCCTACTGTTTGGTTCATTTTTCCTTAGTTCTTCATAATCACTCTTGATGAAAACATATTAAAAGTTCAGATCATTACAACCTTCCCCTCTGACACCACCTCCTAGAACCTTGCTCCAAAGCCACCAGGATCTTGACGAGCTCCGCTTCCCATTTACTGGGGGAATTTATTCACGACCATGATGCCATCCTCAGAACGGATCTCCTCCATTCTCCTCCCACGAACTACAATTTTTAAAAGAAGGCCTATGCTTTTATTATTTTTGATTGCAAGAACTAAATTATAGACTTTAAAATGTATCTCCCCCTACCTTTAAAGTTTTCTCATGATCTATTCGCTTCTCCTGGGCAAAAACAACTGGCTGTGAAGTTTCTGCTGCTACTTCGCACTGCCCTTCTTGCAGCAGCTCCTGCACTCCCTCTGTGAAATAAAGGATAAAATAATGTAGTGTCTGGAGAGACGTCCTTTATGAAGCCTGTGCTCCTCGAGCGAAACTGTCTGGGGGAGTGGTCTGGCAGCTTCATCGCTTCCTCATCAGCGGCATGCCTGTCCCAGGGGAGCATTTCCTACGGCGACCGATGAGTCATTTGCAACGTTAGGATGACTTGCTATATTTTTCTCTTTATTAAAATCCCATATGAGATTTGGCTGGGATTTCAGTAAGTTTTGCCAATCCAACAGTACGATTGAAACAAACCAAGGAAATAAGATTTGCCGTGGCTAAGCCTGAAACTTCAGTCTTAAAGGAAAATGATGATTTTTACCTTTCTTGCCCAGAAAGTGATTTTCTTAGGCTGATGTGCTGTCTTTTTTTCCCCAGTCTCGTACTTTTTAAACTGAATTACAAGTTTTTATTTTTCTACTGCAATTAGTTCCCTGAGAAATTCTTTCAGTTCAATTAATTGATATCATTGTTTTTTCTATGCAACTTCACCCCCCTCCACCCCCCCAAAAAAAATTTCTGCCAAATGGTATCGCTCATATGATGAAATCCTCTAAATAAATGTATTCAAAAGCCTGGAAAATATCTGCTTGCCCATTGGTCATAACTGATTTATATATATATCTATATATATCAGAGATATATGTATCTCTAAGAGAAAAGATTAAGCATATTAGTGGAAAGGAAAAAATTAACATCCTTACACATGGTGATACTTCATTTGATATGGCATGGAAAAGAAAAAAAGAAGAAAACCTAATGACTGGAATCCATTATCAGCTCTGCCTTCCTCCACATAAAATCTGAGTTATGTTAAGCTTAATTTCCAACAAATGGGTCGGTACGCACTTGTTTGCAATCACACACATACTTTGCACTGCACAGTCTGCACTAATTAGTGAACCCTGACACGTGCACATACTTGGACAAACAGCCATACTGAACGCGTATACATTCCTTGGGCACTGAGCCCACAAACCCGAGGCGCATCCACACATACACACACACGCACACAAATGCAAAAAGGCAGCCCCTGAAAACCGGTCTGCAATCTTGTCGCCTCGGTTTTCTTCTCTGAAACTGGGTGAGAAAATTCCTCCACCCTCCCAAAGGTACTGGGAAGAGTACTTTGCTGATGTTGCTGACGGGGTTTTAAAGATCAGCACTGTTAATGGCAATATTAGTGATGGATAACACTTGGCCTACTCTTCCTTGGGGAAGGAAGGCAGGAATTCATCTGTGTGTACACACACGCATCTGGGAAAAGCAAGAAGACGGGTTTTGAGCAGCGGTTGCAATCTGCACAAAGTAAAAATTTTTCTTCAATATATTATCAAAGCTACAGTCCTGTGGCTACCTGAGGCAACTAAAACCTTGCATTTTATTCCTATAACAAGTTTGGACAACCTCAGGAATGTTCATATAAAACTGTATCTTCACCGAGATAAAAATCTAGTCATTAGACAACATAGGCATTTATATAAAATGCCTCTTAATTATTTTCAGGTAGATCTGTGCTAGAGGTGCCTAGCTTTAGCAATAGCCCCAAAACCCAAGGGCAACCATAACCTCTGGCAGAGACTTGAAAGAGTTTGTACGCAGGTTGCTGCCAGGGGCCTCTCCCTTGTTGGTCCGGGCAACCTGCCACGGGCAGGATGACAAGGCAGAAAGCGCTCCGCGCGTCACGTGCTCACCCTCCATAAAACCCCATCCATTAACGGCAATCACAATAACCCACAGCCCCGGTGAATCGATACTTTCCAGAAATCCATCAGCAGATACCTTTTTGCAGAGTTAGCCCGCTAAGGAGAACCCAGACTGAGAAGGTCTGGATAATCCTCAGGCACGTAGCAGAGAGGACGACTCTCTTGGCCCGTAAGCATCAGGAAATCAGCAAGTCCGCAGCAACTCAACGCCACTGCAGGAAGATCCAGTGAGGCTCTTGCCCTGCACTACCACTGTCTTTGGTTTTTGTTAGTCCCCATCTAGAAGAGGGTGGCTGTTGAGTGCTACGACCTGCCAAGTGCTCCTTCACATGGGGTCTAACAAATCACTACTGTCAAAAGGGGACAAGCCTACTTTTTTCCACCACACTCTGGTTTTTTTTATTCTTCTTGCTGACAAAATACCTTGTCTGCATACTTGGCACCAGCTCTGGCAGCCAACAGACCCTTACATCAGCTAAATCAACTCACTAACCCAGGAGAAAACTAACCCAGAAAAAGGAAACATGGGAATGGTTTCCCACCAGCCTAATGAGCTCAGCCAGCTCAGGGAAGGATCCTGTGAGCACCACAGCCGGAGATCATGAGAAAAACCACACAGACCATGGTGAAGGAAGAGGAGGCAGCAACATTTCACTCCTTGGTGGCAGCAAAACTGCCAGTTTTGCTCAGCAGCTTGTTAAACCATCAAAAAAATCCACCTTTTTAGCATTTACCTGAATCCAATTCTGAAGCAGGCTACACTAAGCCTCACTGCCGCTTCCTGAGCAGAGAAAAAAAAATACAGTGAAATAACTATGGTATTTTTAATCCATATTCTTCCTTATTGAGAGTGAGCTTCCTCACAAACCAAAGTCCTCCTTGGTAGCAAGGCCCCTGAACTTTCGACTGTCGGTTGTGTAACTTTCGACAGGGGTGAAAACTGGTTTCAGAAGGCCTTGACCAGGCGGGAATGTGACCAGCCCAACACAACAGCTCGGACCAGCTTCATAAGCAGAACTGCTCCAGGATAAAAATCGCTTTACTCTGCAAAAGCATCCACCCAGGGATCCAACAGGCTGCCGAGGAAGGAGGTGGAGACCCACGGAAAGCACCTGCTGCCCTCCAAGGAAGGTCTGTAAGTGGCACTTCAAGGCAAAGGTCTTCACCGATTTACCTAGATTTTCTATGTGACACCGAAGTACGTTATCAACAAGAATGAACTTCACATTTTTTACAAACAATATAATTAAAAAATAGCTGTGTCTACTCCAGTAGTTCAGAAGATGCCTCTAATTTCGTAATGTTTATGAACAAGCATGCAACTTGCTTTACAACGTTATCTTCAGCCATCGGAGAAGTGCAAGGTATTTCATATGACAACGAATGTTTACTTTACGCTCAAGTGAGCTTTTCAGGTGGAGAAACTTTTCAGCTTTTCCTTCTTTTAGTTTTGCTCACATCTTCCCTTTCAACGCAGGTCACTACCTCCTCCATTGTGTAAACTCAAACATTTCGAAGTGACGGTAACACAGTCATTATATCATCCAGATTACAGCAAGGGAAAAAACCCAAGCCTTTAAAATACACGCCTCCAGCCTGTATCACACCACAGATCCACGCCGAGAGGCTGCCCAGCAATCAGCTGAACTGACAAAATTGCGAAGGAATGAAAACCTGGGGCAGGATCCAGGAAAGGACGAGAACCTCCTAAACTGCCTTTGCCATTACAGGAATCACAGTGCACCCACACTTCCCCGAGGGCCAGGATCAGTGGACAGAAATTAAAAAATAATGCTTAGAAACTGTACTTTGGTCTAAGTTAGACCTTCAACCTACCTCACGCGCTTTATTTGACACACTGGGAGAGACACAGCGCAGCCTTAGAGCTAAACAAGAGAAGCAACGGAGCTGGCTATTGCAGAAGATGCGTCAGGGCTTGCTTAAATAAAGGCTGCATGTGCTGTGCCCTAGTGATCCTGGCCAAGAACCACCGGTACCTTTGACAGGATAAACCAGCACAGCCCTGTGGCTATTCTCTTTCTTTCCAAGTGCTGATTCAGCGCTTGGCTGCCTTGTCAGAGGAAGCATAAAGATAGCTTAGAGGTACGTTTGCCTCCCCACCTGAACTCAGCCAAAGTCTGAACCCATAACAAGCCAGCATTGTTAAGAGAGGCCAAGCTGGGATTATTTACATGCACAGAATTCAATGCTCACCAACAACGGCTAGTAAGAGTGACCACTTACGTCTCATGAATGCTACTTCTGAAGGCCGGCACACGTGAGCCTTGAATCCTGCTCTCCACACACAGGACGGATATATGTTACACCCATTTACAAGTACCTCTGTAGCCTTCCCTCTGAAAATACCTACTTGTCCGTAACTATGCGTAAAGCACCATGGGTGATTACTGCACAGAAATTACATAGCTGGAGAAAAATCCTTACTTTCCCTCCTAAGTGTCAAATATTAAGAAAACAGAGTGCAGAAGGTAAAAAACCCCTATCTTGGAACATCTTTTGCACCTGCTTATATATAAGCAGAAGCTTGCAACAGTTGTATATACTCCTTATGGTTTATAATTTCAGTCTGCAAGGAAAAAGTTTGCTGGTGAGTGGAATAAAAAAAACCCACTTCACCAATACCATGAAAACATGCACCTTTCCCAGGGCTAAAGGCTGTTTATTCTCAAAGAATCTCACTGTCCGCATATGCAAGCACTGAGGAAGGAGAATTTAAGAAAGACTGAGCTATGCGCTCAGTCCTTAACTTATCTGTTTGGTGCAGTTCAAGTGAAAACCAAAGAACTTCGGGGCATTTGAATAGCTCCTTTACCTGCACAGTGCAAAAACATTAACAGATGAGACTGAACAGTGAAATCACTTTCATCCTTTTCTCCCTGGATGACAGGCCTGTTTCCTTATCTGCTGGCTTCCCATACATGCAGACTTCATCGTAGCACAAAGCAAGCACCATATGCACAAGCCCAGAAAATAGCCCTGATGATCCTCTGGTTCTGTCAGCGACTTCCTTGACATATTGCTCAAACGTCCAAAGGGTGTTTAAGCGTTTGAAATGATTGCAATAGGCAGCATCCCATCAGAAATTAGATACATAGGTTTTCTCAGCTTTATGTTCTCTCCATGTCTGACCAAGAAGCCCTTAAAACCACTGGTGAGAGTTACCTCATTTAGTTACTGTATTTTTCTTAGCAATCTCTGACTATCAATATAAACAAGAGCTGATCCAAACCAGCCCGAACTTTACTAAGAGACTGATTGTGTCATCCAGCTCACTGATGTCCTTTCCTTCACTCACTTCCCTAAGCCTACCAAATCTGCGAACAAATGAGAATAGGGTGTTCTGTACAACATTTGATTCTGACTTGCTCTCAAATTCAAAAACCACCAAGCTTCAAGACTGACAAATAAAAAAGTGTACGTTTCTAAGAAATCAGAAGTTTTCCAAACTCTGTTATTGCTTATATTTATCCAGTGTGTTGCTGCAAAGTGTTGTAGCTTTCATTGTACTCTTGTTAATCTGCTTTTCCCATCTAAGAGCTTGAGAATTCTTCCATTTAAATAAAGTATAGCTTGAATGGGATCGACATCAAGACATAATGTGGAATAACTTAAATTTGCACTTACTTGAAACAGTGCATGAACAGAAATTGGGGGACTCTACTTTGGCACATGTTTCTGTTAACAGAGTCCAGGACTGTAGTCCATAGTTTTACTCCAAGATGCCTATCTCCTTCATGAAAACATAAGTTCTTTTTTTTTTTTGACCATAATTATTTGAGTTTAAAAGGCATTTAGAAACATCTTCCTAAGTGCTAAGCATTTCCAAACACGTAGATAGAAATTTTCTTCTGGAAATGCTTCAACCTAAGTATTAAGTTCTCCAAGTCAGAGGATAAAAAACCTCATCATTCTCAGCAAATCAAATGCAATAAACAGATGAAAAAGGCAGAAAATGATAGAAAACTTCATAGTGCTGTTTTCACAAAGGACAATAGAAATCTACTGAGAACTTTCAAACAAACCCCTACATAGGAGAGCAAGAATTATAAAATGAAGGCAAGCCAAAGAAGAAATACTGACAGAGGAATGAATGCCACTTCAAACGAAAAACAAATTTTCAAGTGGCACCTGTCTGAGGGCGTGATTCAAAGCTCTCCATACCCAATGGAAAAGCTCCCACCCAAATGAAGGCCCGAAGTGACAAAATTCACCCCTTTCAGTCCAATTTTCTAACGAACATCTGGAGACTGGCTCAGCAACATCCCTCAATCTGCTTTTACCACTAAAGATGGGTCGGCACCATGTTGTGAGCAAGCAGGCTGCAATCCAGCACCTTTGCCTCCAAGAAGAATGAGAAGAGTTGCTAACGTAGGTCAAGCAGTTCAACACCAAAATACCTCCTTCTCAGCCTCTGTACAACCAGGCACTCAAGCTTATAACACATCACATCTTAACAGTCTGCAAAAGGGGTTTTGAAATTGGCCTCAGTTCTAGCAAAAGAAGAATTCCTGCTCCCAGGCATTTCCCTTTGCTTTTCTAAAAATCCATGCGGCTATCACGGAAGTCCAACTGTAATATGAAAACATATTTTACTTTACTCATTTCAACAGGGACATCATTGTACTCCTTGGCTTGTTATGAGAAGTCCTATAAGGCATGCTTCTGCCATAATAATTACAGAACTTGAAACCTCCCTCCAACAAGACCTGGGCTTTCACACAGACTTCCCTAGTAGCTCTCACACCACCAAAGCCCTTGACACTATCAGACAATTGGTATTTGTCCTAGAAAGTCTTCAGCCTTTACTCTTTTCTTAGGTAATTGCTTACAGTAAGCCATACAGGAATTAGCCAGGTTACTCTAATTAGCATTAATAGAGATGTTTCAGGTGAGCATAACATCACATGGTGACCCTCAAATATTTCTGGAACATCTAAAACACAAACTCTATTGGCTTGAACGGAACAAGCTGTATAAATTAAACAAAGGTAAACTCCAGAGTGTCTCTTCCTCAGTAAAAAGGCAGGTAATGCTAAATTAACTGCCTAGCTTTGACCACTTCCATCTTATTTCACGGTGAGCTAAATTAACTTGGTTAGGAACAACTTCATATAAAGCTTCGCTGCCTCTGGAACTGCAATAAAAGCTGTAACATCTCACACAACGATTTAAATGCAATCTTGATGGAAAACCTCACCTTACAATACCTATAATTTTAACATGCATTTTTGTCTATTCCCTTAAAAAGTCACTGTTGCTTTGGGATTTACCCGTATTAGTATAATGCTTTGGCTAATCCAAATCAAAACAAAGGAAGCCGATTTCTGGTATGACTACCTGTAGGTGTATCATGCTAACAGTGCCATCCATACTGGCTCACCTTTCATTTGGGATGACCTGAAAAAGCTGAGCTTCCTGATTTTTTTCTTCAAATACCTGCGGCCAACACAAACCTGTCGCTCCTGCAAACTGTGATTAACACTCTCATGCTATTTGTTGGGTTTTTTTCTGGTCAGTAAATAAGCAACTCTCCGACAAGAGGAGGAAATATCACTTGAACAAGTGTGGCACCCGAGGCACAGAAAGGTAGGTGAAACACTACTCAGCAGGGCTGGAACAAGATCGCCTGGTGCTGGTGCCACTCGTTATTCTCTACCACCATCAGCCATGCCTTTATTGTCTCTACCACAACTAAAGCCATTTAATCATTCCCACACATCTCTTTGTAGTTAGGGTTGCATCTGAGTCAGGGAGAACATCAAAAAATGGTGGAAAACATCTCACATGCAATCAGGTGTGGTTTTTTTTTTTGCCAAACAAGCCAGTATTAGAAGGAAAACAAGCTTTATGCAGGCAATCTCCCAGAATGGGCATGAAGTTTAGGGCAGGTACTGCATCATGGAAAGTACTTGGCTACTTGACTCAGAAATACGAGATTTTTTGGGTTCCCCCCCCCCCAAGCAGGGGTTTTTCAAGAGGGGGCAAACCCCCATTAATTTAGTCCAGAGTTATCAACGTTCCTTGCCTTTGAAAAGCAAAAGGACTTGGGCGGAACAATTGAATCCTGCTTGCAGCAGCCCAGCAAACAATGACATGGCATTTCTACGAGGCGAGCGAAGCAGGACAACCTAGCAGGGCCCTGCCCTCCCCACGCCTTGCTGCCAAAGGGACACCACAAAACAGTCCGACGCCAACACGTCCTGACAAAGGTCTAGCTGGAAACGCTTCTGGAAGACGGGTGGGAAACAGTAAAGACGTTACACTTTTGTGAGATAGAATTACAGGGGCGTGCTTGCTTTTTGTCAGGCTGTGCAAACAGTGGAGGAGTTAAGGAAGTTAAGAGCTTCCTTCCCCCCCCTCCACCGGGGACACAACGCCAGGACACAGGCGAGGTGGCCGTGACAAACAACACTTTCTTCTCTGAGCGGCTGAGTCAACAAGTGAAACGTGCAAGTTTGCTAGAGCTGAAGATGAAATATCAACTCAGTTCACTACATAAATCCAGTTCTGAAGCAAAACTTAGGCCTAGACTAGACTAAGCTACAATTAATTTCTATGGAAACAGAAGTATTTGCATGCTTTACTTCCTCCCTTTGCATTTATATCTCTTCTATGCAAATAGAAGTGCTGTGTCAGATAGGAACAGCCAAAAATTACAGGGGGGGTCTCATAGTTCCACAGGGTTTACCACAAATGAGTCCAACTGCATCATCAACAACAGCACAAGGCACAATACATACAGGTGTACGTACACAGACTGGGCATCTACTGTGTATATAGTACATACAGGAAAGGCAATACGCTAAGGAAAGCAACAGCTGTGAGCTCTTTAGAAACAAAATACAAGGTAAAACCAAACTGAAGATGAGGAAAAGAGATGGTGTCAGATACAGCTTGGCAAGTCAGAGGATGGCCCCGTGAGGAAGACCTACCATGTGACACCACATTCAAAAAAGGCAGTTACTGAAAAGTGTGAATGAGGAAAACGCGAACAAGCGCTGAAATTTCACAGGATATACACAAGTCAAGACGCTACAGACTGGAACGCAGCTGCATTACAACAGGTAGGTGTCGAAAACCAGGTATCAGAACCAGAGGAGGCATCAAAAGCAAAACTTTCCCAGGACATAGCAGTGGTGAAGTGCACTCACTTTAAAAGGAGAGTAAGTTACCACTTCAGCATATCGAACAAGTCACAGCGCACGATTTTATCTGGTATTTGGTTTGATTTCTGCAAGCACAACCAAAAAGACAGCAAGACACCCTACCAAAGGATGTCCAACATAAGCTTAATGGAGAAACAAGCTTCAGACAGAAACAAATGGTGAAGTTTTAGCTCCAAGGGAGTATTGAAAATAGAAAAAACGTAACAGTGGACTGGAAAAACGGGGACCAGTACCATACACTGTGAGGGCCAAGCACTGTTCCCATTCGCAGCAGAAATCAAGGGGATGGTGTAACTGTTAACAAGAGTAGAGGAAAAACCATGGGCAACCATGACGCCACCTTCAGGAGTCAAGTTTACTCTACTCTTTACCACAAAGAGTGCTATGACAAACCTGTTATTGTTACACCTGAGCAGTTCACATGTAAATTATATGGTCAAAACATTTGCAGGAAATACTGCAAAAATAAAAATATTTGGGGCCTCATTACTCACCATATGTAAATAAATGTCAGTGCAACTTAATCACCACTGGTGTTTGCACTCCAGCACAGAACTATAATCACCAAAGTGGATCCCCTGTTACTCCATCTCACGGTTAGGGTGTATCCAGAGGCTCTCTTATGAGCTCTAATACATCGTTAATCCAAACTTCATTCCAAGTGTACTATAACTATCCAGGCCCACCAGAGAGTGTGAACCGTGTCCTGTCCTGAAAGGAGCTGAGCAACTCCTCAACTTACATGAAAGTCAAGTGGTCTGAAAACGCATAAAATTCAACTAGCATGAGGATTTGGGGGAGAAAAAAGCAGCACTTGAGGTGATACCAAGGTAGAGTCCCACAGAGGCAAACAATATGTTTTATAAAGCAAGAGCTGCAACACAGGCTATCTTAATTCTCAGATGTGTAAACTTAGCCCCTTACTGAATCGCTTTGATTTTTCTCATTAATCCTTTCTGCAGTAAAATGCATGTTTATAATACAGAAGACTAAAGTAGTGCAGAGATAAATTAACAACAACATCAGGAAAAGCATTATCTTCCAAGTTATTTCCAATTTTCATACCTTTACACCCACAAACTGTCATAAATACTGCATATGCAAAATGTAATTGTTGAAGTAAATGGAATGCTATTTGAAGATTGTAGGATAACCTTTCTGAAAGCACAAGCTAAGGATAAGAGAATGTATTTAATAGTTATGTTATGCAAAATACATATAAGCACTTTATCTTAACATTTTTACTTTTTCCTGTGCTAGCCACCATTTTCCTTGCCAGTTTTGCTTATTGCCGGATTGCTGCTGTTTGCTTTTTTAAACATCTTTAGATCTTACAGCGAATTAGGAACTCTGAATTTGTTATTCCCATTGATAAAATGACGGAAGAGGGGGAATAGATCCAGAGAGCAATTAAGAAATTCTTACAGCTAGGAATGGTCCAGTTTCTTCCTCCTACTACACACATAAGTTTAAATACACCTTGTCCAAGAGGTGTATATAGATACTTAAAAAAAAAAACCCTACTGCCTGGTACGACTATCTATAGAAAGGGGTCTATTTAAGATTGTTCATGTTTTAGAGTCTGTTAAACAATGAGTAATTAGCTTATTTGAATTATGTTTCAGTTTTAAAGTAAATTTTGCATTTCTGTAACTATTTGGTTTTAATCTTCTATTTAACCTCTTCAACAGTACCCACAACTCTCCTCATCTCTTGTCCTTGATGTATACTAAAAACTTTGACTTGTTCCTTCAGGAAATGGATGCTGGGTTTCAGATAATAAACCACTGGTACGCGACCATGCCACAAGCAAAGCTGCCTAGATGGTGAAACATAAACCTTGACGTCACAGTTTAAACCAACTTCCCTGGAGAATTACTTTAAGACGCTGCCAGAGTTGTAGAACGGGCAGCAGGGAGTAGTAATGTCTTCAACTGAAAAACCAAAGATGTGGCAGAGCATATAAACCAAAGCCCAAATGATATGTTCTTTTAAGTCATTTAGCCTAAATGAGTCAGCTTCACAAGGCTGAAAAAGCTCGTTAAGATGCAGGCTTCATTTCAGAGTTTGTGTAAGCAGATGTATTATCATCCAGAGGAACAAAGTTTGGGTGTAACTCAACAGCAGTTTGCCTCAGACTCTGTGCTATCACACCTGCCTAGCTTTCAGTAGCTGATTTAATGCTAAACCGGGTATTTTAAATCATAACGTGGTAGTGGCAGCATTAGGTAAGGGAGCTATTGTGGGTCAACGCTAACTGGTTTCAGGGCATTGCACCTCCCTGAAATTACAAGGACAACTGGACTCGCTTGATGCTGGTTTGAGAGTCTTCCTTTTTTCCAAGTCCCTCCCGTTAGGGTCAAGGAACATCCAGTGTTTCCAACGCCAGGCCTTTAATTCAGATCATAGAGTTTTATGTTGCTATAACTGAAAGATACTGAGCAACATGGAGCCATAACGATAAGCCTATTTCATGAGTTTTAACTGTTACAAACCTCACCTTTGTATGTGCCAGCTCCTGCTGTGCTCCCATCTTACGCAAATTCTTACAGTGCAGGCATCTTTGTTTGCCAGGTCCCTGGCAATTTCCATTCTCCATAATACGACTTTAAATATTACATAATACCTTGATGCTACTAAGATGCTTTAGCTTCAACATTCTCAAATCATTGCATATATAAAAATATCTTTAAAAACAGACCCCTTTCCCAAGGATTTGGTAGAGCTGAAAGCACTCCGTCAGCAGGAGCTGCTTCAATGAAGTACTACATGCTAAGAGTGCTTTTTCATTTATGCAGAACTACATCTGTACAGCGCCAGATGTAAGGATGGGTTAATTTTCAGGCATTCCTTACTTCAAGCTCATTATTTTTGTTTTTGTCATTGACCCAGTGAGAGCATGGTTGATACTATGTCCAAGGAGCATCAAAGACTGAAGTTCTGACTCCAAAGAGGTACAAAGCAGCCAGCCAGAACACAAATTTGCCCATTGCTGTTGTGGCAACATGCCTCAGTCCTGGCAGATGGAAATTGCCTGCATGGGACAGAGGGCCGTTCAGCTCCCATCGAACTCCAAACCTTTTTCCCTCCTCAGCGCACACTCGCACAAGCCGTGGTCTCCCTTTGGGCAGCAGCTGTGAAGAACCCACAACAATTTATTGTCGCTTAGACAATTATTCTATTGCTCAATGACCTCTCCCCACCCAGGAAGGGGGACTGGGAAAAGACAAGGAAACCCGAGGGTTGAAATATAAACAGATTTAATAAAATAAGACTAAATAATTTACATTAATAACACTAAAGAGCCAATATTGATCCCAAGACCAATATAAAATGCACAAGGATTATACTCAGCCCGTTCTATCAGTAGGAAGCCGGGCGCTCCCAGCAGTGGACACCAAATGTGGGACACTGCCAGCGCTGTGGCTTCGGGAGGAAGGGAAGGGCGCAGGGGTCCGGCAGAGGGGCAAGTTCTCAGGATGGCAGCCATCATAGAAAAGGAGAAACTCCTTGGCAAAGTTTCTATCTAGTTTACGTGGAAAGTGATGTTTGTGGGATCAAATAATTCTGTTGGCCAGCTTGGGCTAAGTGCCCGTGTCTTGCTCCTCCTCATCCCCACATCCGGCTAACTCGAAGACGCCAAGACCTTGAATCAAACCCGCATGCCACAGCTGGCTACAGAGCGAATATTTTCACAAATTCAGACACTGAAGACTTCTAAAAGTGCAGTTTTCCCAAGCATCAGAAGAGACTTGGCTGAAAAATAAAATTACTGGAAATCAGCGCCGTGTCGCTCAAGCCAGGACACCCCCAGGGGCCGCGGGACCGG
>VZSF01007510.1:201482-213136 GCA_013398295.1 Chionis minor | reverse complement strand
GGGGCCGGGGCGGGGGCCGATCCCGCCGGCCGAGGCGCAGGGCGGGCGGGGAAGGAGGTGGCGGGTCCCAGCGCCGAGCGGACCTGCCGGCTGTCCGCCAGGGAAGGGGCGCTGGCCTTGGGAAGGCATTCCGGAGGCGGTTTAGAAGCACGTTTTCCTCACAATTACGAGTTCATTCTAAGAAAGCTGTCTCCGTGAAGCAGACAGGCTAACCGAAGGATGGACCGAGTGGGGCAGGAAGCCCCATGAGGCTTATCACAGCACTGCCTTCTGCGCTCGGGACGTCGTTTGTCACAGAATCACAGAACCACTTGGGTTGGAAGAGACCTTCAAGATCATCGAGTCCAACCATAACCTCCACTGCCAAAACCACCCCTAAACCATGTCCCTCAGCACCACGTCTACCCATCTTTTACATACCTCCAGGGGTGGCAATTCCACCACCTCCCTGGGCAGCCCGTTCCAATGCTTGATAACCCTTTCAGTAAAGAAGTTTTTCCTAATATCCAACCTAAACCTCCCCTGGCACAACTTGAGGCCACTTCCTCTTGTCCTGTCGCTTGTTACTTGGGAGAAGAGACTGTCCCCCACCTCGCTACGACCTTTCAGGTCGTTGCAGAGAGTGATAAGGTCTCCCCTCAACCTTCTCTTCTCCAGGCTAAACAATCCCAGCTCTCTCAGCCGCTCCTCGTAAGACCTGTTCTCCAGACCCCTCCCCAGCTTCGTTGCCCTAACGTTGCCTTTGTTGCGTCATCGCTGTCTGCTGCCCTGGTCGTGGCCCCACTGTGGTGGCTTTCACAGGAATGTGTGGCAAGAGGAGAGCCTGCCAAGAAGATCTCTGGCATTAACCGAGAAGGCAGACAGGGTAAGATGAAAGCCATGACCCCATCAACCACCAACAGGCCCACACACAGATGTCAGGCCAGTCAGTCTCACCTCTGTGCCTGGCAAGATCATGGAGCAGATCTTCCTAGAAACTGCTGAGGCACATGGAGAATAAGGAGGTGATTGGTAGCAGCCAACATGGCTTCAGTAAGGGTAAATCATGCCTGACAAATTTGGTGGCTACCTACGATGAGGTTGCAGTGTTGGTGGATAATGGAAGAGCAACAGATGTCATCTGCCTAGGCCTGTGCAAGATACTTGACGGTGTCCCACATGACATCCTGGTCTCTAAACTGGAGAGACATGGATTTGATGGATGGACCACTCGGTGGATAAGGAATTGGCTGGACTCAGAGTTTAAGTCAGCAGGTCAATGTCCAAGTGGCGAGCAGTGATGAGTGGTCCTCCAGGGTTGGTACTGGGACCGGTACTATTTAACATCTTTGCTGGCGACATGGATGTTGGGACTGAGTGCGCCCTCAGTAAGTTTGCCAATGACACCAAGTGGTTGACATGCTGGAGGGAGGGGATGTCATCCAGAAGGACCTGGACAGGCTTGAGAAGTGGGCCCATGCCAACCTCATGAAGTTCAGCAAGGCCAAGTGCAAGGTCCTGCACGTGGGGTGGGGCAATCCCAGGTACAAATAAAGTCTGGGTGGAGAATGGATCGGGAGCAGCCCTGAGGAGAAGAACTTGGGGTGTTGGTGGATGAGAAGCTCAACATGAGCCAGCAATGTGCGCTCGCAGCCCAGAAGGCCGACTGCATCCTGGGCTGCATCAAAAGAAGCGTGGCCAGCAGGGTGAGGGAGGTGATTCTGCCCCTCTACTCCACTCTCTTGAGACCCCACCTGGAATACTGTGTCCAGCTCTGGAACCCCCATCATAAGGACATGGACCTGTTGGAGCAGGTCCAGAGAAGGGCCACGAAGATGATCAGAGGGCTGGAGCCCCTCTCCTATGAAGACAGGCTGAAAGAGTTGGGGTTGTTCAGCCTGGAGAAGAGAAGGCTCTGGGGAGACCTTACAGCAGCCTTCCAGTATCTGAAGGGGCCCTACAAGAAAGCTGGAGAGGGACTTTTTACAAGGGCGTGTAGTGATAGGACGAGGGGTCATGGCTCCAAACTGGAAGAGGGCAGATTTAGATTAGATCTCAGGAAGAAATTTTTCACCATGAAGGTGGTGAGGCACTGGAACAGGTTGTCCAAGGAAGCTGTGGAGGCCCCATCCCTGGAAGTGTTCAAGGCCAGGCTGGATGGGGCTTTGAGCAGCCTGGTCTAGTGGGAGGTGTTCCTGCCCATGGCAGAGAGGTTGGAACTAGATGATCTTTAAGGTCCCTTCCAACCTAAACCATTCTATGATTCTATGTCCGGTGTTACTGTCGGTTCCAGTGGGAGATTTCTTCATGTGGGAGCGGGTGACTTGTTACACCAAACATGGCAATTTATCTAGTTGGTATTCTCACTTATGGCAAATACTGACATTTGTTTGAGAAGTTTTAAAAAATGCTAAACCAACTGTTTATGGTTTTGGTGAATGGATCTCCTTCTCAGTTGCACAGATCGGCTGCTGGGTTGCACGCTGAGGGAGCATGAAGGCTGCTGCAACGCTATCACATGGCTATGAAATGCACACCATGGACTCAGGAGCTCTTAGTCCCATTCTGAAGGCGACTGTCGGGTTGCTCTGTGGTCTTGCGTAAGTTACTCATGCCAAGTGTCCCCCAGTGTAAAATGTAAATGTCATGTCTGTTTATCCTATAAGCCCTTTGGAGCTGTGATTATCTTCCTAACGCTTTTAGTACAGCACCGCAACCACTTCGGCTCTCAGCGCTCTGCCACAAAACTAATAATGAGTAACAGTGAAGGACCAAAAGAAAGGGAAGAAAGAGAATGGAATAATAACTTGGAGTCTTGAGGTTTAAGAGGCATTGCCTCCCCGTCCTCAGCTCTTTTGCATAGAGGACAACAGCAGTTCCTATTTTTGGTGCTGTGTTACTCTTCCACTCAGCAGCGATATCTCCAGTGTCATCAGCTGGGGTTTCTAATACAAAAAAACCCCCAACCCACAAATAAACTTAAGATTAGAGGTGGAAAAAAGTATCTGAGCTGACTGGGGGAATGACCACTGAGATTTTAGAAATTATGTCTTCAATATAGATATCTATAATAGCAAAAATTATTACCATAATGAGGATAATAATTGTTACAGGCATTCAGGGATTATTATAGCTTCAGAAATAAAGTTATTAAAGTAATTTGCTGAACAAGCTTAGGGAAGGAACTGTATTCCACCAAAGCTCATCTCAATATTTTCATTAAATGGGGACTACCAGCTGGCAATTCAGTCAATCTGAGAAAAATCAAGTTTAAAAAAACACCTTGGGGTGCAGTTACCAGCCTTGAAATCGTTCATAATGTTTCATTTTGCTTATTGTTTTGCAATTATGTTCTAATCACATTTCCTTTCATTAAGGAAAGATCTTATGTTGCTGTGGTGAAGATCCATTGAAGCAATGGGAAAAATAAAGTTCTACATTTGAGATGTTTTGTAAGTTTGAAAAACAGTGCATCCAAAAATCAGAATTATCCAAAATCACTTAAAAGTTTTAAGTAAGCATAGTAACCGAGGGGTCTGTCGCTGCGGAACAGCATCTCCATGCTACTCGTGTTCATTTATACCTTTTTTACCCGACTCCTCCAAATCTGTTACTTCTTGCTACAGGCTCATGTCACCTGTTACATTAGTTATTACAACTCCTCAACGAATACCGTCTTCAGGCCATTCAACATACAGCCTGAGAACTCAGGTTCATTAACTGTTGTTAATCAGACCATTCCTGCTCTTGGCCTCTTAAAAGATAACTCCTTTCCTGTTTTTTTTTCCACAGGCTTCACGCTTTCTGCTGAATCACAGCTTGTGATCACCTCCAGGGTCCTATAAAACTCTTTCCTTTTGGCTGATTTACCCCTACCTTGCCAGATCATCCTCTCTCCAATCTTACCCACTTCTTTGTTTGTGTGCTTCTCCATTGAGGTCTTCTGTTTGCTCCTATAGTGTTGCCCATGTTAAATCTATTTCCTGGGCAGATCCAAAAAGTATCTGCCCTCTTTTTATTAAAATTTTGCCAGGAAATGACACTTTTTATTAGGCTTATGAAAAGCCAAGTACGTCAATTTATCTTATAATTTATTCTGAGGTGACTGAACTGGACACACCCATGAGGTGCAATGTTGGACCACTGAAGTGTAAGCAGAATATGACACCACGAAGAATATCAAGTGGAAGGAAGAGGATGAAAGAAAAATATTCCAGTTATCACTAATGTGTTCTCCTGATGCCTTGTCTGTATGTTACATACTTTTTTGTCAGTCTTTGCCTTTCTCTCCCTGTTTAGACTCTTTGGGAGAGAGACTTTATCTTCCTCTGTGTTTAGAAAATGCTTTACATTTCAATTTCTACTGCTGTCCTCCTCATAAATAATCTTCGTGCTGTTCTTTTCCAGTAGCAAGGACACAAATAGGAGAACAGTCTTCAGGACACCTGGATCCTGTAATATTTCCTTGATACAGACAGCAACTTTAACCCCCATTAAGTCAGAGGTAAGTCTGCGTACTGAAGTCACCGGGAGTCTGAAAGCTTATTTCAGTCCAGTTCCAAAGCAGTTAAGGTCCACCCAGTGCAACAGATTTTAAGAGTACAATTTCAGCACTTGTCAGGCTGAACCTGGGATGCCGTGTTCAGGTTTGGTCCCCTCTATACAAAAAAGATGTGGACAGGCTAGAGGGGGTCCAGAGAAGGGCCACAAAGAAGAGCAAAGGACTGGGAAGCCGGCCATGTGAGGGAAGGCTGAGGGAACTGCATTTGTTCAGCCTTGAGAAAAGAAGGCTTAGGGGAGACCTTAGCACCATGTTCCAGTATTTAAAGGGCGGCTACAAAGAAGATGGAGACTCCCTTCTTACTAGGAGTCACATGGAAAAGATGAGGGGCAATGGGTACAAGTTACTCCTGCGGAGATTCTGAATGGACACCAGGAAAATTTTTCGCCATGAGAACAACCAGCCATTGGAATAATCTGCCCAGGGAAGTGGTGTATTCCCCAACGTTGTACACTTCCAAGACTCAGCTGGACAGGGTGCTGGGCCATCTGGTCTAGGCGGTGCTTTTGCCAAAATGGTTGGACCAGGTGATCGTTGAGGTCCCTTCTGACCTGGTGTTCTACGATTCTGTACACTTTGTTTTAGTGATGCTGCTGACACAGTGGTAATGTGTGCAGACCTTTGAATCAATGCAGTTTGGAATCCCATATAATCACCTTTACAGGAAGGAAATTGCAAACACTGGCAAGTGCCACAGCCTCTGTGTTATGGTTTGATGAACCCACAACAATTTATTGTCATTTACACAATTATTCTATTGCTCGATGACCCCTCCCCACCCAGGAAGGGGAATCAGGAAAAGACAAGGAAACCCAAGGGTTGAAATATAAACAGATTTAACAGAATAAGACTAAATAATTTACATTAATAACACTAAAGAACCAATATTGATTCTGAGACCAATATAAAATGTACAAGGATTATACTCAGCCCGTTCTATCAGTAGGAAGCCGGGCGCTCCCAGCAGTGGACAGCAAATGTGGGACACTGCCAGTGCTGCAGCTTCGGGAGGAAGGGAAGGGCGCAGGGGTCCGGCTTCAGGGCAAGAAATTCTCAGGACGGCAGCCATCATAGAAAAGGAGAAAAAACTCCTTGGCAAAGTTTCTATCTAGTTTATATTGAAAGTCATGTTTGTGGTATCAAATAATTCTGTTGGGTCAAGTGCCCGTGTCTTGCTCCTCCTCATCCCCGTATCTGGCTACCCTGAGAACACTGAGACCTTGAAACCTGCATACCATAGCTGGCTATAAAGTAAATATTTTCACAAATTCAGACACTGGAGTCTTTTAAAAGTACACTTTTCCCAAGCATTGAGAGAGACTTTACTGAAAACTAAAATTACTGAAAGAGAAATTAATCCTGTGTCTCTTAAACCAGGACACTGGAAACCTCCGATACTTCCAGCAAAGTCCTGAATTCTTCCAATCACACCAAGCAAAACTAAGTGATAAAATCTATTACCACTGTGCAATTAAATCATATGGACAAAATGTGAGAACATAGGCTTTATGAAAAGAAATTCTCATGATACAGATCAAAACTTAGTTCTGTAGTCTTCCAGAGCACTCCATAACTCCAGTATATCAGCACTGACTGTCGCAGGATCTTCATAACTGTCACTTTGTCATCAAAACTGAGCTGGGCAATAGTCCACATTTCCTCACTTCCCATCTTCATCTGACCTGCCTTCTGTGCTCCCTCCGCAGTACCCAAAACAGAGCTGTAATGGAACCCAGCTTTCCCACCCATGGGAAATGTAGGGTTTCACTGCATAGCCATTAAGCAGCTGCTTGTCCTCCTGCACAGAATTAAGACATCTTTCACCATACTTATGCTACTGAGAAATTTCAGTCCCACATGTAGCTGATAATAGGGGAAAACCCAATACACATAACCATAGAATGCACCTGAACGCGGACGATAACAAATAAACCCACACTTGCAAATATGTCATAAATATAGCTACAAAAAATTAAGTTAAAATTTTACTAGAGCTACTGAGGTTTTTCATTTTATACTTTGTCTTGCTTGTCATAAGGTTTGAAAAAAACCTAAATGATTTCATCCTTTGCTATTTAAAATGAGCATTGATTTTTTTGCCCCCTGTGTTTCAAAAAGAGCCCAAACCAATGCAAATGTTTTTATCCAGGAGGCTCTAATGGCACAATTACAAAGCAAGGCTCCTGCAGGATTGCATCTCAAAACTGTGACATGGCTGTGTTGAAAACAAAGCAGAGAAGATACTGTTACAGTTTCACCTCCAACTGTTGCTGTATTATTCATGGACAAGTTAGAGGCTTTTGCCAAGATCTCTTCTAATCCTTCAAACGGTTCTGTCTGGACCATCATCTTGCATGTGTACTTTGAAGTTCTTTGTTGCTCTTGTGGAATGTTTATACTTGATGTTTCAGATATGTTTTAACATATAAATTACCGGATTACAAGTCAGTTCTGCTCCACGTACATTTCAAAGGGATTGCTGCTGGCCACATTTAACCCCACCTGGCTGAGATTGCCTAGCACATCTAAACTTCAAGTGCTATCTTGGGATCTACTTGCTTGACTACCTGTTCCACTGGTGAAAACAGTAAGTTGATTTTTCTTTTATCTAAAGGAACAAGACTTAGGCATTCAGGAACTGTCTATCTGTCTTAGCTCCCCCGATAACTTATGAAATGTTGACCAATTTACTTAGTGGGATATGTCTCAACATACTACATTTCTGTACATCTTGTGAAGGAAAGGCAGTTGAGCAGTGGCAAGGAAAAGGCTCAAAAATGAGTTCAGCTCTTACTAGATATTACACACAGGAGCTCGGTCTCAGGAAATAGCTTCACTTGTCATTTGTTACCTGTGGCATTCGTACCTCTCCTGTTCTCCTAAACCACTCACAGTTCAGCTCAAAGTAGGAACTTAATATTGTTGCTGAATCAGCAGATGGGGAATCGAGGCACAATATGATTAAAATTCAGACTTTCAAAGGTATTTATGCACCTCTCAATGGAAATCTGATGGCCCAGACTTACAGTAATTTGCCCAAAGCCAAGCAAGAAGTGCGCAGTAGACCTGGGAATCGAATTCAAGCTTGCACCTTTGTCAGGAAGTCTAGTGATAGGACAAGGGGTAATGGTTTTAAATTGGAAGAGGGGAGATTTAGATTAGATATTAGGAAGAAGTTCTTTACTGTGAGGGTGGTGAGGCACTGGAACAGGTTACCCAGGGAAGTTGTGGAGGCCCCATCCCTGGAAGTGTTTAAGGCCAGGCTGGATGGGGCTTTGAGCAACCTGCTGTAGTCAGAGGTGTCCCTGCCCATGGCAGGGGGGTTGGAACTTGATGATCTTTAAGGTCCCTTCCAACTCTAACCATTTTATGATTCTATGACCTTGCTCTTTGGACCAGACTTCCCAAATGAGTTGCGGTCATTTCAGAATCGCGCTCTGCCCAGCCCCCTCTTTGGCTGGGTATCAGTCTGCTGTGAATAAACACATCCTTTGGTCCTCACGGTGTGGATGCCAAAGCTGGCTACTGTTATAGCGCTGCCTCTCCGGCAGACTGTCACAGTACAGACCCTGTACATGACCCACTTTCAGAGCTGTGGGTCAACACAGCACGAAGGCCACCCGAGCACCTAGTTCCTTCCAGGTGTAGAAGAAATTTTACTGCTAAAGGGGCAACGCTACCTAAAAGCAAGGTACACCTGGGTAGCTAAAGAATTTTTCAACACAAGTGAGAGCTAACGATCCTTGGAAAAATGAAAAATGTCCTGAACTTCAATTAATTCCATCTGATCTCATCCTACTGTGACTTTGTTAATTACCTGTAGATAATTTATTCTGAATTTCTGCATTCAACCTGTTTTCACGTAACGTTGCCTGGCTCTGTAGCATCTTCCAAGTATCTTTTAATTAGGATTGTCTAATACAAATAAGAATGGTCTAATCTAAAAAAAAAATAAAAAATCATGAGCATTAGAAAGATCACTGTTAAAAATGAAAGTAAGTTCCTGAAGGACCATAGAGTTCATAGTTTGACAACAGACCTATTTCCAGTCTGTTACATTCAGAATTTCACAGTAATGAGAACTCTGGAGAATGTTAGATGAACTCCATGCTACCACCATTACAATCTCTACGAAAATTGTAATTTCTTAGTTCAAATACATATTTCTGCAAATGACAGAGTCCAGACCACAAGTAAAGCACATTTTGAAGCAGGGTGATACATCTGTTCTGGTTTAAAGCAGCACACTTGCTCACCTTTGGCAGCTTTCTTAGCTAACACCTACTAAGTAGAACAGAAGATATCTGAAGATTTTGATTTCTGTACTGAAAATTTCAGACACAAAATGACAACTTCACCAAATAGATCGCAACCTCACGAAGCTCTCTTACGTCTTGCTGCAGTTAACTCCACCTGCTCTTGAACATTCTTCCCCTCTTTTTGCATAGAGAGAATTTGAGCTGATCTAAAAGGAGAGGTAGGTTGGGTACTGAATATGAGCAACACTGAAGACTGGAGAAATCATATGTGAACCTAGAGAATATAAGATCTAAATGACATGATGGGAAAATTGAGACTGTAACTGATAAGCAGCTGGATAACAAAGCAACAAGCATTATACTGGATGGTGTATCAACGTTCACACAAGACACCCCTGATACCGTACAGAGGGGAGATGTGGATCAGACATGTTGAAATACACCTTTTCGGGATATACCCTATGAGTAGAACACATGGTGCTTCAAATATGTGGAGCTTGAGAATGTCCTTAGCATATGGATAAAATAATAAACTGATTAAAGACTACATACTAGATGCATGACAGAAATTGTTACTAATGGAGGAACGCAACTTAAGATGTATGTAACCGGGAATGCTGGCTTGGATTCCTGGGCTTCAGTTGGCTGACAAGTTTAACCACTGAGTGCTGTTCTGTCACCAGAAACAGTGAACGCTTGTGCCGAATGTGCTATCCTAAAGAAAAGCGCTGAGTAAAGTACGTCGGTAAGTAGTTTTTCTGCCAATACAACACTGATAAATGCCAGCAAAAACACTGCAGGACAAACAATTAGTATTTTTGTTTTGTGTTTGAAAAACATGCAGTAGAAAGATATGAGCACTGTGCTTTCAAGGAAAGATTCAAAACATCAACTAGCTGCTCAAAAAAGGCCGTTATCTGCTCTGTGCCCTGAAGAACCTGCACACTGGTCAGCGTTCATTTTTCTACTCATTTGTGAAATTCTGGGCTGAGATGAGAGAATCCATCCAAAGATCTTAAAACTGCACAGTTTTAAGATGAATAGTGTATTGTCACGGTACTTATATTTAGTGAACACAAGCTATAAAATAGATAAAGGGCAAAATGCATTCCCTTAGGTCCCAAAGTTAGTGAATGTTCTTGCATTACATCTTCCAGGCATTTTCAAAAAATTAACTAATTACTGCTTATGGTACCCAGGAGGCAGAATCAAGCCGCATACAGTATTTGCAGTAAAAACCTGAGGCCGTGTAAAATTTGCCTCATTTGATCTATCAGTTTCAACTCAAAGCAGGCCAAATACATGAACATTTTGAGTGAATCTGAAATCTTTATGATATATGGAAACACAAAACTAATGTTACGTGAAACCAAGTGGAAATGTGTAAGCTTTATTGAGTTTTGCTTTAAATCCAAATGTCAGGAGAAAGCTAGGAGAGATGAATATACTGTATTTATTAGGTGTTAACCACAAGAACGTAGCAGAGGCCATTGTGAAACATTATGAAACTCTCATACCTGTTTAGGTAAAATAGTTAAGACCCTCAAGTAATGGAGGTTATTAAGAACTGCACAAACCAAAATTATTCCTGTTACCTCCATTATGGAGGCTGCGCAGACGCGTGTGTTGATGGCAGGTGTGTGGCATGTCTTTGGCTGCCTTCAAGAAAAATCCCTCTCTCCCGTTCTAGCGAATGCCAGGATTGATGGATTATGAAGTGTTTCATATAAATGCTTTGTAAGAGAGGTTTATAAACCTCAGTGAAGTCAGTCCAACTATCATCTTCACCCAGCGACCCCTAATTCTTCGGAACAATGCCTGAAAGCGGAAGTCAAATGTGCTCTTTAGGCCCCGCATCACCAGGGGGAAACAACCCTTTTGGGTTCGCAGCGAGATTTTATTTCTGTGGTGGGAAGGGGCAATGCAGCGCGGCAGATCCCGTCGCCTGAGGTTTTGTTCCGCCCAATGGCCGGTTGGGACCTAGGTCCCATGGGCCACCCTCCTCCTTGGTCGACCTCCTCTTCTTCGTCAGCCTCTTCCCCCTCAGTCTACGTGAGGCCTAGGACGTCGCTGGGGGTTCGACACCTTTTGCCCTGGACCGATGAACGGAGGCGCAGGTGTAGGACAGCTTGGAACAGCGCTGAGGAACCCCTCCGACCTCCGTGAAAATGGCGCCTGCCCCACTTGACAGCAAATCAGGGGAGAGGACAGGGACAAGGCCGGCGACACGCAGCCAGAGGCGCCATTCTCCCCGTCCCCGTTCCGCCCACCCCCCCCCAGGTCTCCTTCACCACAGCCCCGGGGAAAGCCGAGCTGCGCCCCGCCAGCCACCCCGCTACACAAACACCTCCCCCACCAGCACCACCACCAGCCCGCGGGAGGGAGCGGGAACGGGCAGCGGGGCCCGCAGAGGCAGCCCCGACAGGCGCTGCCGCCTCAGCCCGGCCGCGGGGCCCCCTTCGCCGCTCGGCGCGGGGAGAGGCGGCCCCTCAGCCCGGGCGCCGCCGTCCGCATAAAGGAGGCGGGAAGGGCCGGGCCCGCGCCCGGGCGGCGGCGGGAGGGAGGGCGCTGAGGGGAAGAGCCGGCGAGCGTGGCGGGGTAGGCGGGCGCGGAGGGAGGGCAGCCGGGCTGCGGGAAGCGGGGCTCCGCGCTGGGACTGGTTCCTTCGCAGCCATTTTCTGTCCAACCAAACAGCCGATTTGCGGAGGGAGCCAACCAGGGCCGCACTGGAGGTTTGTGCCTGGCTCCGGCCAATGATTGGTAACCGGTTCCACTGCAGGCTCGAATGAAATGTCCGTCTCCCTCCCCGGGCCCCGGCGTTGCCGCCGCGCCGCCGCCGCGGGGACCAGGAAGTG
>VZSF01007510.1:156800-201288 GCA_013398295.1 Chionis minor | reverse complement strand
GACCCTTGGGCGGCGATTTCCCTCCCGGGCTGCCTCAGGCCCCCTTCCCGCCGGCGGCATGGCGGCGGGCGGGCGGGCGCGTGGGGTTGGCGGGGGGTGTGGGGGGGGAAGCCGCTTTGTGGCGGCCGCGCCTCGCCGTGCGCGGGCGGAGAGGTCTCCGCTGCCTTTTGTTGTTGCCCGGCCATTGCCGCAGCCCGCGGAGCCCCCTCCCCTCGCCGCGGGAGCGGGGGGGCCCCGCCGAGCTTCTGGCGGGTCCCCACCACGCCCACGGCCCCTCGCCGTGCCGGGGGCCGGGAGCCGGGCCGTGGGGCGAGAGCGGCCCGGCCGCCGTTGTCGTTCGAGAGCGAAATTTCCTTGAAGGTCTGGCGGTGTTTGGCAGGGATAAGGAGCGTAGGGCGAGGCCTCGGGATGTGGTGAGAGTAGCCGGGTGACGGTGCGGGCAGCCCGCTCCGGGCACGGCGCTTCGGGGAGGGAGTGCGGCAGTGGTCTGCAGGAGAGCTCCCGTTAAAAGCTCCCGGCCGGCGGGCGGGTGGAGGTGTGCGGCCTCTCCTCCCCGCAGGTGCGGGAAGCCCGCCGCCTTCACCGGGGAAATCACAGCCATGGTGGTGATGGACAACGCAGGGCCGAGTAACTGGGGACGCGTCGTCTTGTTCGACTTGGAAACAAGGGATCGCGATAGATGAGGTATCTATCGAGCAGATGCAAGCTAGGTGCAAGGAAGACTTTGAGGCTGTTTGTGCAAGTAGGAAGGTTTCCCCCCCCGTGCCCCTGCGCTGGCTGCCGTTGCATCATTGAAGGGCATGAAATCAGGACGTGAGATCGATCGGCTGGCACAGCCGAGCAGCATCCCCGGCTTATCCCCTAACACATACGGCAGGTAGGAGAGCCATGGAAGTCTGCCATTCTCAACGTCTACACAACTGTTGGGTGTTCAGCAAGTGTTCCTGGGTGTACCTGTGTGTGCCAGCCACTGCACTTTCCAGAAATTACGTAGTTGGTGATCCTGAAGATTAGTGTGTAGGTTATCCACGGGCAATCATATCGGAAAGTAAAATAATTGTGTTCTAGTAATGTTTCTGCAGGTATTGAGATGCATAGGTTAAAGAAACCTTCCTCCATCCCGTTGCAAGCAACAGAAAAATCCCATTGCAAGCAACAGAAAATCAGTCAACTTCCAGCTTTACCAATTTCCTTGAGGCTTAACCAGAAAGACTTTGTTCTGCAAAGAACCGTAATGTAAAAGCAACTTGGTGTGCATGGATTGCTTTTGGGAGGACAGAATAATTGATAACAACGAGCCAAACAATTATAGGCAGTAAGGGATGTAGAAATCTGGATTTCAGCTCTTGAATGGACTCTCTTGTAAGTGGTAACCTTTGCCTGTCTTGCTGATAGATGGAAGTTATTGTCAATTAAAAACAATAAATTGCAGCTTTCTTAAAAGAAGCTCAGGCAAAATGGAAGGAGCTGCTTTGGCCGTTATTCACAGTCTGGCTTTAATTGGCTTGTAGGAATGGAGAAATGCTGCTTATGCATAATCATTAGCATAACGTTCCTAAACAATAAGCTTAGTGATTAATTTATTTTTTTTCTTTGCTTATGTAGCCTATGGCATGACAGTTGTAACGTTGAGGGAGGATCCATCTGTAATTCTCTGGGAGACCCAAGATGGTTTAATCTGAATCATTATTTATGAGGTCTGCGCGAGTTGCTTGTGCTCTGCATTGAGCAGGTGATAATATGTGGTCTTAGCTGCTAGCATTTACAGCTATGAAGTTATATTTGAAAGAAGTCAAGAATACTGGACACTACTCTGTAGACTTTAATATTTGACAATTACAGGAGTGCAGATTTTAATAGCCTTTTATTTGTGGTAATAATTACAGGAAGGGAGACAATGTACAGAAATTGAATGAAAAAGACTGTTCAAGATACTGTGAAGATAGGAAATGTGAAATACTATGGAACTTCTAAAGTCAAGTACCTTGTTTTGTCAACATTTAAAAAAGGCGTGCAAGGCTCTTTCTTCAGTGCTTTCAAATGCAAATCTGTAATGTCACTTCACCTTTAAAATTTTGCTTAGAAAGAAACTTGACTTTTCAGTGCTGAGTTTTGCAATAGTGCTTTAGAGAAACACTGTATTTGGAAATTGATGTTTTAGTGGCAGGATGCCTGTAAAAAGTGCAAAAGATGACTGTAGGTACATGTACTAAACAACACGTGTAAATAACATTGGTAGAATGAAAGGAAGTGTCAGCAAATTTTATAATTTTGACTGAAAATACTGGCCTGTACTGAACTAGATTTGTAAGTCTCTTACCCTATTGCTTGAGAGGAATAAGCTTCTTGACACGCTTGATGTACGACTGCAATGAAGGAAGAATGTAACTAATTTACAAATGTTATACAACTTATACAAGAAAAAGGCAGGATTTATGGATTGCTGCTTTATAAACAGATGAAAAAATGCTAGAAAAGCATCAAAACCTTGATACGGAAAGGTAATATAGGGCTTTCAGTCAGTATTGCAGGAGGAAGGAGATGCTGGTGCAATCCGTTCAGCGCTGCTGCCCTCTTCCACCTTCTGCAAAAGCAATAAAACTGCTTCCATTCCTGTGTTCATCCTGGTTTTTTCCCTCCAGTTTCTCTCTTTTACTGCTAAAAAAGAGAAGGCATAGAAGCTCAGTTTCTCCTGCTTGCTCCGTATCACTGATCCACTCCTACTTGATGTAAAAATGTGTGTGTTGTCAGTCCACCCATGTATCTTGCAGCTTACCATGCGTGTGAACAGTTAGCCAGCCCAGTAAGGAGGCGCCATGTACTCTAGCACAGCTGGATCCACGAGGAGGAGACTCGAGGCTGGTGACATCAGGGCTCCTAAGATGAACCATAAACTTGGTAATACTGATACGTGGAGGCGGAAGGTGGAAGGGTGAAAAGGCCCTGTTTGGATTTTGTAAGGGAAAGGTTTCCTCCCCTTGGTCCTGGGGAAGGAGCCGTACAGCCTAGATGCTAACAAGCCTTAGTGACGCTGTCAGGTCTTCTCAGCATCAGTCTGCTGCTTCTAATGTTATTCTGCTGTGGGGGAAAACACTGAATGTGAGAGATTAGAGGAGCCTGAGGTGGAGAGAGACAGTGCAGCATCTGTTTCTGTTCTAGGCACACGCTAAGGGTTTTTAGCTTTACATTTTTTGTGGATCTGCTAAAATGATGTCCTGTGAATGCATTTACCAGTCGGTGTGTTTTGCTGCCAGGTGAGAATTCAGTGGCAAATCAGGTTCTCCAGAAGTTGCTGAAAAATAAAAGGAAATTAAAATTGTATTTTCAATTAAAAAAAAATATTTCTGTGTAGGAGCAGCAAGTGAGGGTGCAGAAAGCTCAAATAAAACTTTGTTGCTCCTGCTGTTATGTACTGCTTTACATCTGGTAAGGTGTGGCGCAAAATTTATCTACAATGGCTGAAGTGATTGCTACCTACAGCTTTAGTTACCATTTCTGTCCTGCTCTGCGGCAGGGACAGCTGCGTGGAAAGTGTAGCACGTGCTTCATTTCATTGCACATCACTTTCTGCTGTCCCTTTTGTACGGGTAGCAGTTTTGGGAGAGAAACAGAGCGGATAAATACTACGTAAAGTGCTTAAATCGCAAGAGGCCTTCAGTTTTTCTCAAGGGACTGGTCTTGCAAATCATTGTCAGATAACTTCCCCGTTCTGAAGACAAAATCTTGTTTTCTTTAATTCTATTTTTGCCTCTTATACTGATCTAAGTTTGAGACCCTTCCTCTTCTCAGTGCTAACAGGTCTGGGCTTGCATTCTAAATTAGTTATCATTTAGCTGGGCTACTGATACTACTGTCTTTAAGAGAGCTCTTAGGATTGAACAGGATGCCAGATTTACTTTGAGATACTGAGCTTTTATTAATTCAGTATAGATGTATTCTAGGAATAGTCTTGAGTTTGGGACAGCTAACAGAAACATATTTTTTTTTAAGCATCCTCCTGAAATTTTTCTACCAGATGTCAGTGTAAACCTGTACGTTCGTTCACTTGCATCTTATCACTGAGTTTTCTTTTATGCCCTTGGTCTGAAATGTTTCTCTTTTAACATATTTCTCAGGTTAATTTTCCTGGACCTATTAATTTATATATTTGTAGTAATATCCTTTTTCATTAGAGATTAAAAAAAACCCAAACAACCAAACCCAAACAAAAAACCCTGAACCAGAAAACTTCGTGCTGCTGCTCTGTATTCAGGTGCTTGTTGCAGTGTATCACTGAGTATTTGAGTGTCTGGTACTTACTTGGTTTCTCTTCCTTGTTAATAAAAGTCAGATGATGGCGCGGTCACTGCTTCTGATACGCTTAGCTCTTAGTCTTGGTTTAGTCAGTATGTGTATGCTCGGGGGAACTTTAGTGTTTTCGTAGAGTTAAAGGATAATGTTCAACACGCAGCTAAGCACTTCTTGCAGATGTGTTCTATGCTACATTTGACTGCTGCCTCCTGAGAGTAACTTCAGGGACACTGAAAGTTTAGTTTGTTTTGTAGTTTGGGGTTTTGTTTGAGTGGGGCTTTTTTGTTTAAAGGGGAGATTAATTAGCAACAGTGTATGAAGAGCAGTGTTTTCTCCTTTTCTGAGCATTGTATTGTCTTGTGTATATTACAGATCTTTTGCTGAGCTGACAGGATACGTGGTGATTGACTTGAGTTTCGAACATCTGAACTTAAAACCATAATACTTGAATGTGTAGCTGTGTTCATTATGAGATGACTAGGATAGCAGTGGCCACACTTTTCATGTCATGTTTGTGTCATCCATCAGGCTCAAATAAATGCTCGTAGAGCGACTAAATGGTATATTAATTACAGTTGCTATATTCAGATACCTAGATCTAGATTTGAATTAAATGACAAAATCTGACTGAAATTCTTCCATCAAACTTATTTGGATTGAGGTAGTGTGTAGAGATGACACTCCTTTTGTCACCGTGAGGCCAAGCCAAGCAGTGGAAGAGGCTCCCGGGGTGGTTCTTCAAGATGTGGCTGTATAAAGCCCTGAGCGACCTGCTCTGAGTTAGGAGCTGACCCTGCTTTGAGGAGGGGTTGAACTAGAGACCTCCTGAGGCCCCTTCCAACCTGAATTATCCTGTGATCCTGGATTAGGACCTGGTTACGCTAAGCATTGTGCAGAAGGGTGTTACGCTGTCTGTAATCCCCTGTCCCAAGGTTGTCCTGGCTGCTACAAATCGTTCCTAAAGTAATACCCACGGAAGTAATTTCAGTTGATGTTAAGCTGTCAGTGCCTGGTTTCTTTATCTGAGACAGATCTACCTTTTGCTTTGGCAGGCCTTTTCCTGTCAATTTTGACAATCGCTCTTTTGAATTCGTAATGTTGATAAGCTTCCACTCAAATTCTCACTAATTGTGAAATAATACATGCTGTAAGTAGATACGGAAAAGAATAAAAGCAAAGATAATACCTTGAGGATGCATTAGTGTAATATGGCCAAAACTGTCAACAGATGCAGCGGAGGTTTAAGAGAGATTCAAGCAGGAATTGTCTTTTGAAGGTGAGCTGTGCTAATGAAAGCAAGATGGTTTCTTAAATAATATTGCTGGGTCTTGGCAATAAAGATTCAGACGGGGTAGCCTTCAGGATGGGTGAGCAGAAACCAGTGAGTTATCACATCACTACAGAAATTTGAAGAATGTTGCAATCCTGAAAGAAGGAAGCATTTTAGAAGATACGTTTCATAGAAGACTGAAAAAGGAGAGGGGAAGAAACATCAAGGCATTTAAAATAGTACTGGGGTTGTGTAAACTTAATGCTTAAAGTTTGTGGAGACCCTAATTCTGAGGTAAATTCTAGTGGTAGTCAGAGAGCTGAAACTGGGAACAAGACTGCCAGAAAATCCTAACTTAATTTTGGAGGTAGCTCTTGGGATTTACCAGACTGCAAGGCATTAATTGATTTAAATTGCAGAAGGAGGAGAGAGACACAACTCTCTTAATGATAGGTGATGTCAGTTTTGGTGATCTTGACATGCAGGCTTGTGATATCCTTGCATTGTCATTGCAGTGAGCTGAGTAAGCAAACTGCAGACCCTTTGGAAAATTGAAAAGCAAAGTTGAATCTCCCAGCAAAGAGCCTGCAAAATGCAGGCAAAGCGAATTTATGTGAAAGTTGGCACATGGAAAGCAAATGCTTAAAACACTACCCTTACTTTAGGCAGAGCTGCTGTCTAAGAAGCGAAACTGTTTTACGAAAGTCCATCAAAAGGGACCAGAAGTCCTTCAAAAGAAGCAACGTGTGCGTAATATTCTGTACAATGAAGAAGAGGTAGAAGGGTGGGGTTTTTTTGCTTAAGCAGCTCCTAAGGCTACATCCAGCTGTTGTAATATTGCCTTGGATGTGAGCAGCGCTCGGGTTACATGTGCATCTGTGGCTGAGCAGTAGCACCGGATGTTGCCTAAAGGTTTGAAAGCAAAACTCAGCCCTGTGGCCGCAGGCAAAGTGCAGATTAGAGAGAGGTTAAATTGCTTGGATTTCTGGGTAGGTATAAAAATAGCACGAGACTGCTTCTCTTTCCCACTTTAGGCTAATGGTTCCGGAAGGAAGGGAGCTGCACGGTCTCACCGGCAACGACCACGCGACCCTTTGGTGCAGAGGTTGTTTTCCAAAGGTACCCAGGTACCTGCACAGCTGGTGTAGGTCAGTGAGTAAATCGAGCCAGGATCTGCCTCCCGTGGGGCTGTGTGTCTGCCCTGTCTGTAAGGCTGTCTGCTCAGGTCGGAAACAGCTGGGGTGGGAAGAATGGGAAGTGCTGGTCCAGAGAAGGAACTACGTGAAGTGTAGAATGGGAATGGAAGAGCTAATTTTCTAGCAAACAGGTAAATAAGCAAATGCTGACAGAGCTGTTTGATGCTAAACATAGCCCAGAAAATTTGGGGCAAAGGTGAATCTGGTGCTGTGCATCTAAACACGTTCAAAAATACCTTTGGATTTGTGTGCTGATGTTGAAAGAGTTTGCATGGCCTCGGAACCCCTTCTTCCTCTAATTTTTGCATTGTTTCCTCTCTCCAAAAGCAGCATTATTAAAGCGCGTGACTGCAAAAATACAACTTTACCTGGAGAGAAAGAAAAAAAAAAAAAGACATTTTGTAAGCATAGGAGATAAATGTTCTGGAGAAAATTATTTTAATATACTAATTTTCAAGACATTTGCAACTGGAAAAGAAGTCAAGATTGTCCAAGGTTGTGAGACTTGAATTCAAATTCTGCTTGGTACTGCTAAAATAGCCCCTTTGAAAGTGGAACTGTTGTCTGCCATGATTCTATAGAAGTGTAAGCTGTCTACTGAGCATCTGATGGCAGTGTTTAATGTAATATGGTAAGAGGTTATATGAGCTGAAGCATTTGCTGTTGCAAACATGCAGGTATATCTGCGTGTTGCATATGGTGGCAAAATATGGATGCAAAAGGCACTGATGTGTTGGGTTCGTGTTTACCTGTGGCAAGTCCTCACTAAAGAGGTGTGAACTTCCAAAGGATGTGGGAGACACCTTCACCTCCGCAGTAGGAGGAAGCGCTATCCATTTGACACCCTCAAGTGGTGAGACAGCAGGCTGCTGAGGGGCCTCCGGACCACAGCCTCGGTTCAGAGCAGTACTGCAAGACCTCTTTACTTGTTCACAAAGCAGATTTTCTACCAAATGCTGAGGCTTGCCAGCAAATGGCTGCTGCTGCTGATCTCAGTAGGTTTGCCCCCGTTGGAAGAGGGACGGCAGGAAGGGCAGGCTTCTCCCAGGGTCCTCCAGCTGCAATGTGGTCACTGCCTCCCAGGACAAAGGTCCCTAGCTGAGGAGGGAAGTGCTGGCTCTTCTGGCTTCTCTCTTTCTCCTTGCAATCAAATTACCTATTAAACTGTGGCCCGCTCTTGAGGAGAAGCCAGGATGTAAGAATGTTCTGAGAGGAGCACTGAAGGATGCCCAGAGAAGTGAGGTGGGACAGAAGCAGGGAAAGCAAAGGAAGATGTGACTTACAAGACATCTAGGGGTGACTGATGCCTCAAGGAGGATGAGGATGCAGAGCTGCTCCTGGGGTCTGGCTGGGAAAATTTTGTCAGTGGGCTTGACGAAAGCGGTTTGGGTGGAGGGTAATGGTGAGTGAAGGATGATGGACTCTGTGTGATAGTTGTGGGTGAAGCGTTCAGTGAGCAGTGGACTGGCCTTAGGTTTTGAGGGTGGTTCAGAGAAACCAATGCCTTGACTTGTTCTGGTCAGACTCTCATGGGAATGACACAAGGTGGTTATATATGTGCTGCATGAACCAAATGTTTCTGTACCCCTGGCTGAAGTTCTGGGAAACTTCACAAAAGAATTTCACTATTTTCACTGTCAGTAGAGCTCAGTAATGAGAGAGTATACTGTTCACACTGGCAACGTATTTATACTTTGTATAACTTGGTCTCATAGTTTTAAGTTGATTAAAGCACTGTTTTGCAGCAATAGCTGCGCTTACAGTGTAAGAAGCATACCTGAAAGGTTTCCTCCTTCTGGTTGTAGATGGATGGTGATAGCTCCACAACGGATGCTTCTCAGTTAGGAATTGCTGGAGATTACATTGGCGGCAGTCACTATGTGATACAGCCTCACGATGGTAAGACATTTATCAATAAATACTACTATTGCTCTGTGTCGGCGTGTGTGCATATATGTATATGCTTCCAGTTCTTGTATAATTCTCTGCTGTCTTTTGTCAAGCTAAGAATTTGCAATTGTTTGTATTCATAATGCCTCACTGTATAAAGCATTTTTTCTGCAGTCTGAAGGTGGAGGTTGGATTTTTCAGTGTTGACACGGAGTCCTTTTGGGGTGACGACAAAAAAATGGATGCTTTAGGAAACAACTTCTATTTGACATGACATTAAGGAGGCTTGATATTCAGGAGCCACATACATTTCTGTGCATAGTGTGATAAAGATGATATCAAACACCCATAAAGGCAGCCTGGTGTTACATCTATTTTAAAAATTATTTCTACGATGTTAATACACTGTGCTTTCAAAGGTCTTCATTGTTCAGTGTAAGATTTTAAACTGACTTAATTATTGCCTGCTGTCTATCAAACACAATTTCTGTTAACTTTTCTTTATTTCATTAGACACAGAGGACAGCATGAATGATCACGAAGATACAAATGGCTCAAAAGAGAGTTTTAGAGAACAAGATATATATCTTCCAATTGCAAATGTGTCAAGGATAATGAAGAATGCCATACCACAAACAGGAAAGGTAATAACCCTTGTCTGGTAAAGAAAGTCCGTTAATGGGTTTTATTCCTTCCTCTGAGTGAACTTGAGCTGGTAGAACAATATATTTTTCCAAATTATCTTGGTTTATTGGAGAAAAGCCTTATAAAAGAAAGGGGGGGGGGGAGTGGGGAAGAGCAGGAGGTGATTGAGACCAAGTCCATTTTCCTTGGGTTTCTGAAAGCTTTTAGTAACTGCTGTAATTGGAGTATCCAGAATAGTACTCAGTGAACCATTTTGGATGAAACAAAAATCCAGCCCTCATCCTGAAGGAAAGACAATGGTTGGCCTCCCATCACCTGAATCTTTACATATACAGATGCCAAAATGACCTCAGAAGTCTGCATTATACCATGTAGCAGATAAGGCCAGATATTAAAAGACTTATTTTATTTATTTCTTCTAAGAATAGACCTTTTAATGCATTTAACTGACCTGCTGATTGTATAAGTGTTTGACCATTCCACCTGTTTATCTTAAACCTTTGCAGGGCTCCTGTTACTCACTGTTTCTCTATTGTATTCCAGCACAATTTGTGCCCCAGTAACATTTCCAGCTGGTTTCTTTTTATTTCTTTTTGGGGGTTTTTTGTTGGGTTTAGTTTTTTTTTTTAGATCATTATAAATAGAAGCAAGACATAATTTACTTGCATCTGCTTGTACTTTCATAGTGTTCAGGGCTTTCTGGAGATCTGGGTGTTACATTTATATCTTTGCTGAAAAACTTTCTTCACTAGTCCATATTGTCATAAATTTTTAGAGATCAAGATGAGATCTTTCTCAAGAACTTAGCATGTGGGATGTCGAGCTATCTTGAAGAATCAGAGAGGTTTTTGTGAAAAACTGGAAGGGAAGCTGCTGACTGATGAGTACTTCTGAAAATCTCTCCCTCCATGTCTGAAAATGTCAGAGGAACTAGTAAAGATTCTACATGAAGTTACTGGTTCATTACTTTGTTTAAATACAAACAGGTTCTTCCCATGTGAAGAATAAGAATCTTCATTGTTACCATCTTTCAGTTGGTTCCTGTCAGCTTCCCAAATATCATGAGTAATGATTGCTATTATTTTAAGGCAGGTAAATTACTTTTGTCCAGGTGAGAACTATAATCAAATTTCTTTCATTCTTGCCAGGGGCATATGTGTTCAGGGGCAATTGCTCAGATTCTCATTTGGAAAATTTGTACCAGAATGTTAAAGCATTAGAGAGGCTTGCTGCTAGGCATATATTCCAGTCCCTGAATCTGGTCAGGATAAAAATACTTGTTGCTGAATTTGTGGGAATGTACTGCAATGGGATTGGAACTGCTGGGTCTCTTAAAAGAAAGATGGAAGTGGGTTATGACATTGTAATAAACAGGATTAAAGAGAAGGCATAGGTAGGCGATGTAAGCAATACTGAGATGCATCTGTATGTAAGAGCTTGTACAGAACATACTTATGACTTCAGGAGATCCTGACAGTTGGTTGCGCTGCTTGAAACGGTAAAACTTTGGTTAAAATGATGTTGCAGCTGTGCTTATATAGAGCAGTCATGACATCCAGTGGTTCCCTCGCATACAGGTGTTGCCTAAATGGGTATTATCATCAGGTTTTGGGATATTTCGTTTATTACTGAGTGTATTCTTTTGTGGGGGTTTTTTTTAAATCTTTTTGCACCTTGATTAATTGTTTTATGATACTTTTTCCTTACTAGATTGCTAAGGACGCAAAGGAGTGCGTGCAAGAGTGTGTAAGTGAATTCATCAGCTTTATAACGTCAGAAGCAAGCGAGAGGTGTCACCAAGAGAAAAGGAAGACCATCAATGGAGAGGATATTCTCTTTGCCATGTCTACCTTGGGGTTTGATAGCTATGTTGAACCTTTGAAGTTATACCTCCAAAAATTCAGAGAGGTTGGTATATGCTTCAGTATTTCCTCATTTATTTAACCTGGTTGTGTTTATCCTTAGCTCCCTGTCATTGTAATTGTATAACGGATAGTTTGCACAGTATCTCACAGCTATTGACAGAGACTAATGTAATGTTTAAAAGCATTCCAGAGGATATCAAAAGAAAAAGGAGTAAGTAAGCATTTTGATTAGACTTGCTGATTCAAAGTAGTTAAATCTTTCAACTGGATAAATTCTCTAATAAATTGCTGGTAGTAAATCACTCTGTTCTTTAAAGGTGTTTATTAAGAATACTTAATTCAATCTTCAGGTTCAATCAATAAAACTCTGCTAGACTGCATCCTCTGAGGAACTAGCCTAATGCCTGTTGTTTGTCTGGGCATCAGATCTGCAAAAGAAAAAGTTGTTTTTCTCGTGTCAGAATAATGATTCACATGGAAGGCTGTCTTCTTCAATGTTTGGGGGTTTTTTAATCTGTTTTTCAGCCTGTTTTTCAGTTTGTTTTTGATACATAGTACATGTTAAGATATATGATCTAACTCTAGCAGAAGTGCCTTTTCTTTTTCCTTTCAGCATTTTAAACTCTTTGGAAAAGAAGTTGCTTCTGCTTGGGTGTGGGGGTTTTTTTTTCTGTTTTCTTTTTCCATTCCCCTGCCTCCTGTCTGGAGATGGACGAGAATTATGCTTGCTTGCTTCTTTCCTTTGGTGTTCTTTTACATCAGAATACCAGATTTAACCAAACAAATCAAACGTATTTTTATCTAGTGATCTCTCTTCCTCATAGTCCTGAATGAAGAAGTTGTTCAGGGTTGAAATAATCCGGGGTGGGGAGGGAACTCAAAGCAATTTTTAATTGTGTGGTTTTTTGGTTTTTGGTTTTTTTAATGTGAATGCCTCTGTTAGTATGGCTGTTTGGTTTTACTGGCATGAGTGAAGCAGATATATCTAAATTGGCAGTGCTGTAGATAGAGGTGCTCTTGAGACTTTTTTTGTTCTGTAAACCTAAGGTTTTTAATTAATAGGGTCAGACTCGCTAGTAATATTTAATTTGCTGATAGCACTTGGAGCTTCACCTTCCCAGAAGGTCATTTGCTGTGATAACCGAGGAAAGGGAGGTGTAATCTGAAAGCGTCCTGCTGGGTGCTGTCTCTTTCCAGTTCTGCGTAGCAGTTGCGTGTGCCATCAATGCTGTATGTGCTTTAATTAGAAATGCAAGTAGCGCCTAACTAGTTTCAGTGGGTCTATGCTACTTTCACTCTGAAGTGACTGTTTTCGCAGATAACGTGCACTGTGGTAGCAGAGTAGCGGGACTGGGGTTTAACTGGATGTTTTGCTCATCAATTGTAAACCTCCATTCTAGCTAGTTCTGTCTTCAGGGAACTATATCTAGTGAAATAATTCTATTTTGTAGCTCAGTGTTTCGTCTGCAGCAAACAGAGAATACTTTTTATACCTATATTTTCTTGGATGTTCTTACATAATAGCATAGAGCATCAAACTTCATACTTGTAAAACTGCACGCAGATGACTAGGAGCCCTGGCTTTCTGTGCTGATATCCTTTCTGGCGTTAGTCCTTGATGTGGGAAAAGAAATCCAGTATCTCGGTTCGAAATGTCTCAGTTGTGTGATGATGGCACTTGCGTGTGGTTGGTAAGCAAATGTTGCACATTCTCGGTAGTTCTGAGATTGTGTGATTTCTTGAAAATGCTCTTAGCTGCTCCTTCTGGATTACTACAGATCTTCAACTTTGTGCAGAAGGTGAAAGCCTTTCTTAAACTACATAATTGTAGTTTGCAGAGGTTTTGGGTTTTCTTTCTGAGCGGTATGGCTAAGATGAAAACCAGCCTTCATGTATTCTTGTACTATAAGAGTTCTTAAATCTAATAGAGTTTTACATGTCTTGGATTTCAAACTCCAGCTGCTGCACAGTGACTCTCTTGCAAGTTCCAAACCTTGGCTAAAGCTCCTGGGGTCTTGAAGCAATCTCAAGTCAACTGTACTCTAATACATTTCTTCCTTTCCTTGCCCCCCCAGGCAATGAAAGGGGAAAAGGGAATTGCAACAGTTACAACTGGAGACGGTCTAAGTGAGGAGCTCACAGAGGAAGCGTTTAGTAAGTAATACTTTTAAATTTATTATTACTGTGGATTTTCTAAACAGCACTTCCTTTAGACATCAAAATTCTTACTTGAGGAATACATCCTGGCCTGGCCACATGTTACATCTGTGATCTATTGAGATTTTCATTTAAGATGTCTGGATAATAACCTCTGCTCAGATAAACTCCTCCCAGTCAGTAGAATTTATGGTCAGAATGAAGTAATATTAGTGATAGATGATGGCACTCTAGTAATAGCTAATGTCAACTGTGGAAGATTTTAAAATGCATACATTAGTGCCAGTATTTTTTCTCTACGCTTAAACACAGATTGTAATGAAAGGTGCAATTTTTTTCTGCCCCCCTCCCCTCCCCCAGTAGCTACATATTTAGGCCACATTTGTTCTACTTGCAAGACTGTTGGGGAAATAATGAAATAAACTCCACTTGATGACTTGAGGAGCTCGTCTTTGAGAAATGAGCCAGAGAAGAACGTCATCTTCATATAATTCTAAAACACTTAGTATTTCTTACACTCAAAAGAATGCACAGATTGGCACCTAAAAGATTTAGGGCAAGGAGTATCATATGCATTCACTGTAGTTTTTCTTCCTTATACTGTGAATTAAAGCCTGACACTTGTTGGGACTCCGCGTTGGTTTTGTTGATGCTGGATTCTTGCATGTAGTCTTCACCTTGGCTTTCAAATGTTACGGGCCAGTAATCTTGGAGCCGATACAAGAATTAGGAGGCACAGCTCTAGTCACACCTCCTGATGAAATTTAGTTTTTCAAGTGTCTGATAAATCTTCTGTTTAAAACCACTGATAAACTACTGAACTAGCAAAAATTCAGAGCCTGAGGACTGAAATGACCTGTTCAGGGTCTGAAACACGCTTTGCTCCCTGTATGATGACTTTGTCTATATAAAACAGTAGACTCTTCGGGTGTCTCATAGCCTGGAAGACAAGCTCATAAAACTGGCTGGAAGTTGACAATCTAAACCTAAATACTGCAAGGAACTTACAGAAAGCTTTTTTTTTTTAATATGACTATTTTAATTTTATAATCAAAGATTAGGCAATGCAAATAGTAAACTCTGACGTACTCACTCCTATGGAATAGCTTTGGTTCGGAAGTAGTAAGACACTAGCACAACTGTAGGCCCAACTTACTTACCTTGGGTATGTTGCTGGTGGTTTCTGGACTGCAGCTGTTGGGAGTCTGTCCAGCTTGGAAGCTTGTCAAATCAATATATAGAAATTGTTCTGAAAGCTTTATTTTGTATGTATTCTTATTTGCACTTCACGTATTTAAACTGCAGCTCAGCAGTTGAGGGAGAATATATAGTTGGAAACTTGTGCTTGTATCTGCATCCAGTATCTTGTTTTGTGTGGGTAAAGGGACAGACTCACAAAAAGTTTCTTCTCTGGATGCTCGTGCTCTACTTAGCCTGAGTACAATGCCCACCAGAAAATGGAAACCGGAAAAAAGGAATCCTCTTACACCTGTGGATCCTCTGCCCCCTTTCCAAATCTGATACGGCCCCTGTTAAACAGCAGAAGGCTGAAGATGTGCGCCTAGTCACTTGTTCAAACATCTCAGGCCTGGAAGCCTCTGGGAAAGAAGCCTTAGTTTGCTCTGATTTGAAAAGAGCAACTTTGGAAGCAAATATTAAAGCTTGGCAGGATGCAAAGGAGATCTTCCAGTAGTAGAAAAAGGACGAAAAAATCTTTTTCTGTAAACTAACTAGTCGTGTCAAGTGCTGCAGGTGTTTCTCTCCATAGGGGCACTATAGATCTGCTCAGAATGATGGTCGTGCTGTAGCAGTAGCCGCGGTGGCTGCGCTGCTGCGGCACAACTCCGAGCTCTTTGGCTTAGCCTAATGCCAGGGGCTGGCATTAAACCCTGTCGGATGTGGAACACGTGCCTTGAAGGGCAGTGAAGCTTTGGACCTGCCAGAGCCACTTCTCACTGTCATCTTAATGCATCTCTTAACTTGCAATTTAAGTATTTGAAAATTAGTACAATGAAGGTAGGGAAAAAGAAACCCAACCAAAAATCCAATTAAAACACCCACCCCCCCCAAGCATCAGCTTTCAAATGAAAGCTGTTAGGATCATATTGTATGTTCAGAATTTTTTTATGGGTTATACATCTTATTTATACACAATAATAATCATAGTTCAGAAAGAAAGAAGCCCCATTGTGTGTCTCCTAGCAGACAATGTTGTGCTACAGTGACTTGACTTAGAACCTAAAAGAGTTTTACTGCTTTGCTTCCAAGTAGCGGTTGTAACGTGTCTACTCTGAACGTCGCAGAGCTCAGCGTACAGGCTATTGTAAAGGTTTGTCTTAAAGCATCACTCCTTCTGTTTTCTCTGTAAACCTCAGTAGTACTTTTTACTCCATTCCTTGGCCTCCTCTCTTCTCTGTGAAATTCAGAGCTCTGGTGCAGTGCCCTGAAGGACGGACTGAAGTCAACTGGTGTAATGTCAGGTCTTTGGCTCCCCATCGATACCTTTGTCTCTGGCAGCGCCTTTGTTTGTCACTGCCTGTCCCTCTTCATCTCCGCCGCCTTCCACGGGACTTCCACATGGCGGAGTCGCTGGTGGATCCTGTTCTATAAAGCAGCACACCCTTTGCATTGCCTGCCTCATGCGCAAATGTGCTGACCTTATGTCTAAACAAAACAAACGCTGGATTCCCCAGGTTTCTCAGGATGTTGAATGCTGGAGGTTGCTTTTTCAGCCATCAGGATGGCAAACTCCTCTCCGTTCACCAGTGTACAGCCCTGTACGTTCTGCTTCAGATACGTACAGGAGAAGGCCAAGGTGCAATCTTACTTTTAGATTGTCTGATGCAAAATTAAGTTCAGTTTTGCTTCTTAATGTGGATAAACTTGTTTATTTTTAACACTCAGTAACAAGTGCGTGTATACACAGTGTAGGGTTGTAGCTGTCGGGAGAGGAATGGCTCCTTCGTCCTGGAGTGGACCACAATTAAAGGTTGTTTAATGGTGACGGATTCATCAAACAAAGCTCTGTGTATCCTCACAGTTCCCGTCTAACTTTCTTAAAATGCTATTTCTTTCAGCTAACCAGTTGCCAGCAGGCTTAATAACTACAGACGGCCAACAGCAGAATGTTATGGTCTACACAACATCGTATCAACAGGTACTGCATCCTGTCCCCCTCTCTCCCTTCTGCTAAAATACAACTGGTAATTCAGCTGCCCTGTTTCAAAAGATGAGAATGAGTTTTACTGAGTCCTTTGGTGGTGGCTGTTGTGACATTCCAACGCTGTGACAATGCAAGGCTGCTAGCTGCCATGCAGTTTCAGAAAAGGTGCATTTGAATGTGAGCTTGTGATTTTCTTTTTTTCTTTTTTTAGATCTCTGGTGTTCAACAAATTCAGTTCTCATGATTTGAAGAAAACTTGGGATCTGGGAATGCGAGACAGAAACGCTCTGCGACTCTAACAAAGAGGCAGTTTTAATGACTGGTGAAGAGATTTATCTCTTTGTATATTAAATAGCTGTAATGTAGCTACCTGAAGCTTGACTAATTGAGGTGTGAGTTCTGACTCAAATCTTTTTCATGATGATTTTAAAAAAAAAATTGGATTTTAAAGGTATTAAAGTATTTTTGTTTTGTACAAGAGTTTGTTGCTCTGTATAACTCCTGTATGCATTGTATATTGCAATTTATTACTGTCAGAGATTTGTAGACAGTTTCTTATTTTCATATTGAATCATGTTACTTTTGTAATTCAGGTAAACAGCTGGGTTAATTCATGTTTACCCTTTGAATAAAATTGTAAGGGTAAAGTTCATTTTTTGAATGCAAGTTGCCTTTATTATAAAGATTGAGTTGGTCTTGGTTACGTAACTCCTCTTGCATGAAAACCTCAACTAACTTTACATGTCAGCATATTTATTGAAACTTTGAAAGGGACTTTTTCCTCATGAAGCTTGCAGTTTAAAAGAATTGCTGCAACTGGGTTTTTTTTATGTAACTTCAGAATTAAAAGTTAATCAAAACCAACCAACGCTCTACTACATTTAGAGACTGAGAGCTTATCGACGGTGNGGGGGGGCGGGGGGATTTTATAGTCCTTGTGGTAAAAGATCTCATTTTAACTTTTTACAGAAAAGTTTTAAAGTTCCTCGTGAGACTGTGGGAACTCAACTGTGTTAGCGACCTTCTGCGTACAGGGCTGCGTGTGTGTGTGTGTGCGCGCCTGCACGTGAGTGACTGAAACTTGAACAAGCGATACAGATCCCAAACGGGAGACAGACTGCTAGTTTGCTGTCTCTTCCCTGATTTTTGCAATAAATGCTACCTAGATAATATAGTTCTGTATATTTAGTGAGCTGTTCTTAGTAACGTAGCTGTTTCTTTAAACAATGGGTGGGTAATTTTGTTAGATGCAATGTCTTAGCCTGTTAGGGTAGGGGTGGTGGTTTTAGTAATATATCTTCTTTAGACTGAATTTTGGGACCTTTGATCTTTTCACTGTTTGCAGTGGACTGAAATGTAATATAAGAATTATCTTTCCACATAGCTGTCGTTAATTTAAGAAAACCACACCTTGAATCTGTTGCCATATAATTTCTTGCCGGTTTTGTCTCTTTTTTTTTAAAGGGGAAAAAAAAAGTAACTTTTTAATATTGGGAGAATAGTTGAAACTAAGACATCCCGGAAGCCTGAAATAACCAGTTCTGTGCTAAAGGAAAACTTCATGTATGTGGAGATTTGAACAGTGTTTCTTACAAACCAGCATCATGCTGGCAGAGCTTCTGGAGGCCATCCAGTGTATTCTGTGGCGATCTGGGCGGATGTTCTGGGTTTTGTGGCAGTCTGTCAATCTGCAGCAGCTATGACTGAACAAATGGAGTTTTTCATTAAATGTACAAATGAATAACACAATCCCTACACGAGCCCCTTCTTGTTTGTATTCTGTTTATTTCAGGCCGTCATAACCTGTTCTTGATCTTCCCAGGTTTGCGATGGAAAAAGCTGTGCTGACAGCTAAGGAGAAGCTAGGAGAGATCTGGCAGTTGGATCTGCAGAAAGGGGGCTGAGGTCATCTGTCACACTTGCTTGAAACCAGCTACGTTTTGCAGTCTGCCATCTCTTCTGTGAGTTTAGGTTAAAGTGTTCTGAGTTGTGGTTTACACATCATCATGCGCACAAAGAGGCCGATGCTGCTTTGTTTTTTCCTTTTTCCTCCTTCTGCCTCTCCCCGTGCCCCCCCCCCCCCCCAAGGTTCAGGGCCAAAACTGCAACCAACTTGCTCCTTCGTTTCCTGGAAGTACACGTGTAGGAGTAGCAGTACAGCATTTTGCTTGATCTCTCTCTGAAAGCATTCACCTAATAAAGTTTGCAGGATACTGTAGCATGGGTAGAGTAAAGGCGGTCTGAGGAAATACGTGCCTAATTTATATTAGTAGTACCGCCATCACTGTGGAGTCTCTATTTTTAACGACTGTTCTCACCTTTCTGTTTGTAACTACTCAAAGTTTAAAAGTAGCTTAGACCCAAACCAAGAGCGACCGTTCCTGCTGTATCCCATTTGCTCCTGCAAAACTGCCCTCTCTGGTTCTCTGAACATTTTGGTTGAACCAACATAACCCCAAATTGAGCTTGAGCTCAAGACAGCCGTGGCAGCCTCTGCTAAAACTTAGAGGAAAATAGCAGTGATGTTCAAAGATCTTCTTCCAAGCATAGTGACTTTTTTAGGTGTCTTTCCATGAAACAAGCAAATTTTACTACATCAGTCTTTTAAATTAATTTCTGGGTGATGTGATCCTTCTGATCTTTCTTTACAGAGTGCTCATGGTGTCTTTAAAAGCACAGAAACACTGTTATTGCTAGTCAAAATGCAGTTGTGAGGAAAGCTCATTTAGATGGCATTCTACATCCTGCTTTCATTACAGGCTTAATGGGAGCTGAGGCTCTGCCTTTACTGGTCTTGCTGATGTTCTGTTTTATTTATTCCTCCGTTCTGATGTCTCCCGACCACTAAAACCTGTGGCTGGGTGGTGCAGCCAAAACAGGGAGGGAGCCTTGGCATGAGGTGGCACATCCTAAACATCTCCTGAGCCGAGCTTACCTGCCTGTAGCTAAAGCTGGGTCTGAACTATGTGGGCGATGCTTCCGGCAGTCACCTTCCTTGAACCGCACCCCAAATATGCTGTGAATCGTGTCGGATTAGTAGATGGTCCCTCTTGCGGAGTTTCCAGATGATGCTCGTTAGTGTGTTGTGAGCATATATAGGTGATTTCTCTCTTGCCTTTGGCAGGACAGGAAACATATGGGCAGCTGCACGTGCACAAGAGATTCCTCAGTGCAAAGCAACACGGAGAGCCAAGGGCTAGTATTTTTCCCCCGCACTTTGCTGTCATGATAAAAGCTGGCAGCAGCCTCATTTATAGCTATAACATCCTTCACTTTGCAGAGCTTTGAATGTGATTAATGTTCTAGTTAAGTCAGGTAGACTTGCTGCTTCATTTATATTTACAGTGATAAAACAACTTGCTTTTAAGTCACTGCATTCCCAAGTGGTGCAGGCTAGACTTTTTTCAGTTTTGATTTGTACTAAGTAGAAGAAAGGAAAATTTCAGTTAACTTTGAAGTGAATTTTCTTACGTTTATAGATTGAAAAAACCCCCAAACAACCCTGTATGTAGATTCTAAGATGACTGACATTAAAGGGAAACTATATTTTATATAGGGCCTAAGCAGCCCTTTAGGAAGAACCTGAATATGGATAACATGGACAGTGGTTACTCTTACATTCTCCTTCCAAACTGGTTTGGTGAAAAGAGCAGTGGTGGAAGGATGCCTTTTGGCTCTGGTGCCGTTTAAGACGTACTTAATAGAAAACACCGACCAATTTCTCCTCTTTGAAAGTAAGAGATGTTGTTCTGGCGTAATCGGTCACGCTTCTACCCTTTAAAAGGCTGAAAAAATGATACTTCAGCAACCGACTGTTGATCTGTTTACCTATTGATCTGTGAAATTGGCATGATAATAGACTGCAACGTCACCTCTGACCCTCAGTATGTAAAAATTTAATGGAAAGCTCTCTAGAAACCGAATGCCGGTTTAGCTTGTGCTGACATCCAAGGCCAAATGCTCTTGGGAGCAAGAGCAGTTTGCTCCTATGCGCAATAGTTTCCAAATTGGTGCCAGCTGCACCATGTTTATTAAATTACAGCCTCAAGCATGGCTGCAGAGGCAGGGTGAGAGGCGAGGCAGTGCACAGCGGCTCCGAGGGATTCAGCTACACTGGTTTAGGAAATCTTCCAGGCAAAGGGCCAGGGTAATTTCCTGGAATATCTTATTGCAGCGCATTGGGCCAGAGGATCCATTTATCCATCAGGAGCACCTGATTTGCTTTTGTCTGAAAGAAAACTTCTGAGGGTTTAAGTGTGCTGGGGTTTAAGAGCATCCTTCAGGCTGCTAATCTAATCCCTGTGTGCCTAATACTCGATCTGGCCCAGCCCGTACGGCATCGGGGACAGCAGCTGATTTTTTGGACAGAGCTGCCTTAAAGGGTTTGGTTTCTGGCTAACAAACCACAGTGACAGATGGCTCAGTGCTCACCACCCAAAAACACGTGGACCACAGTGCACCGCAAACGAAGTTTTAGCAGGAATTTACACCCGCTCAGAATTGGCCCAAGTTTCTGGTCCTGTTCAGGGTGCAGACCGCTTTTCTCCAGAAATCACGGCGCAGCCTGAGTCCTCCCCTGCCACTGGGACAACAGTGACTAAAGCACTTTCCTACTGCTCCTAAAATGTTGTCACTGCGTGTCTTCTCCGTGCACAGTAACAGAACAAAAAACGGGTTGTTTCCAACTCAAAGCCCTGCCCTGCCGCAGTACACAGCTTGCCCCAAGCAGGGGGTAGGGCGCAGACCCAGCCCCTGGTTGTAGCTTGTCCAGCAGCTACAGCAGAAGGCTAATTTCTTAGATGTATTTGCTTCAGGTGCGTCTTTAGCATGGCAGAAACAAGAGGCAAAACTACAGAAGGCTCTTTTTTAAGTCAACAAAATAATTCAATAAATAAGGGCAGGGAATCCCTCAAACGACATGACTGCTATAGTGGGAGCATCTTCACAGAATCACCAGGGTTGGAAGGGACCTCTGGAGATCATCTGGTCCAACCCCCCTGCCAGAGCAGGTCCACCTACAGCAGGTTGCACAGGGTGGCGTCCAGGAGGGTTTGGAATGTCTCCATAGTCAGAGACTCCCCCACCTCTCTGGGCAGCCTGTGCCAGTGCTCTGCCACCCTCAAAGAAGTTCCTCCTCGTGTTCAGATGGAACTTCCTGTGTTCAAGTTTGTGCCTGTTACCTCTTGTACTATCCCTGGGCACCACTGAGAAAAGACTGGCCCCCTCCTCCTGGCACCCTCTTTTTAAGTATTTGTAGACATTGATGAGATCCCCCCTCAGTCTTCTCCAGACTAAAACGACCCAACTCCCTCAGCCTTTCCTTGTAAGAAAGATGCTCCAGCCCCCTCATCTTTGTAGCTCTTCCACCCAAAAGGACACAAGACCAGGGACAGCAAATAAATGCAACTTCCAACTGCACACCTAAGACTCACAGTTGAGATATAAATGCTGCATCACGTGAAATACAACAACTACAGCTAAAGTGCGTCACCACTTTACGCAACAGCAAATTAGGAGGAACGTATAGTATTTTTACTCCCCTCTGCACCCTGCATGAAGACAAATGGTTAACCCCATCAGAGCTTACGTCCTGTCGCTGGCGAGAAGAGCGTGGTGCAGGTAAAGGGCTCAGGGATGCACAAGTTTGTTTCTGGAGTGTCCGACTCCTTGGCCATGAAATCCAAACCCACCCAGACGCCCAAGTTCCCTGTGTAATTGCAACACGCTGGGAGAAATAATCTGGCGAGCAGGAAGCTGCCTGGAGCCAGGCGGCAGGACAAGCTAAGCGTGGCGGGAGAAAGGGAAGGATGTGAAGTCTCACCTCTGGTCAGCTGGAGAGCATTTCTGCTATGGGGAAACAGGCTCCGCCACTTCGGGATGAGAACACAGGGAGCGGGGGATGCTGCATCAGAGGATGAGTCCGCTCTCACTCTATTCAAAACCAGCAGCAACAGCCATGTTTTACAAGCCAAGCAGCTGAAACTTGTCCAAAGCGTCTCTTGAGTGGATGCAGGGAGATCAAGTTCTGGACCCGCCAGAAAGAGAAATATTGACAATAACTGGCAATTTTGCCTTCTCTGGCTTGACAGCTCCCATGCCGCTTCAGATGGCTCAGCAGCACCTTCCTCTTCCCAACCTTCCCATAGCGGCACAAACACAGGAAACAGATCTCGGTAACTAATCTTTGGATAACAGCTACATAAATAATCTGCATTTATACTGAAACATTTATGCTGTAACATAAGTAGGTGAAACCTCAAACTGTTAGATTGAGATGTCTTTTTTTTTCTTTTTTTTTTTCCCAAGACAGCCATTTCAGAGAGTGGCTGTCAGGCTCCAAATGTTTTCCTTCCAGAGCAGACAGCATATAAAGTCAACGTATAAAAGTCTGCTCCCTACTCAGGCAATGAAGAAATAATTACGAAGCTGCTACTAAAAAGAAAAATTTGGGGTATTTCTTAATACTGCTCAAAATTACGAGCTACTGCTTACACCTAAAAACTTTTTGTTAAAGGAGAAATACCAGCACGGCATGTAAGGGAGAGGTGGTTATGCTAAAAAGCAGTTAAGAGTCCCTGGCAAAAAACCCCCCACATTTAAATGAGAAAATGCAAACAAAACCAGAGGATGCAACCAAACCAGAGAATGGGTGGTTCTGAACCTCCTAAGATGGCCTGTACTCGGGGTGCCTCTTGTCAGAATCACTTGGAAATAACTATATATTGATAACTCCCATGTGTGGATAACAGCATTTTATAATTCCATCACAGAAATAACTCTGAACACCACTTACTATTTGGGACGCACTGAAACGCTTTGTCTCTTTTTCTCTTTGAAGACACCATATCCACGCCTTAACTTTCATTTTAAGGAGCTGCTGTACCAATTTAGCAATTGTCATATATTAGACAGTTGCGAGAGGCAAGAACCCTCTCAGTAAAACAATGACAGCAAACTAAGCCCAGCCCCAATTTGGAAGATTTTGTTGTTGTTGCTTTGTTACTGGCAGGGCTGTAGGTTCAACAAGTAACGTGAAACACTTCAGGCTTTTGAAGGATTTTGGTGACAGACCAAGATGGCGACGTACCACCATTTTAGACGCCAGATTCTTCGCAGTGTTATTCTGGCGGGCCCTGCCATACCCCTTCTCCTTGGGCCTGGCAACACACCGGGGCTTGGCGTGTGATTTTCATCGTAGCGGGATTTCCCAAACTACAGCAGGGATCTGCAGGCGCAAGAGGGAAATTCTCCGGCATCCTTCATTCGCGCTGGAATCTAGCTGCAAGCCCAGCCCATCCCAGAGCATGTCATGGGGATTTCCTCCCTCTGGAGGAAACATCGGAGGTGCAGTATCCTCAAGACTCATTCACGGAGCAAGAGGATCCACTTTAAGCTCATCTTCCTGCTACTTTCAAGTGAACTTCTGGAAATTCTAACAAAAGGGACCCCTGCTTAGCTTCAGAGCAATGGAAAACACACCAAAATGAAGCTTTCACAGCTACTAGGAGGAGGAGAAACATGGCAACTGCTACCAGAATGCCAGCAGTCACTGCTCCACCCCCACCACGGGAAACTGCAAGCCTTTCAGTGTCAGAACTGGAAGCCACGGAATAAAAGCCCTGGCCTTTAGCTCACTAGAAAATGTTATTGAAATACACCAGGAACCTGCTAACGCTATAAAGGAAAAAAATTAAATAATTCTGAAGTTTTTTTAGGATAAATTCATACAGCAAATTCAAGTCCGCCTTAAAGACAAAATACCTCCTACTCTAAGAATCTTATTAACAGAAAGAAAAAAAAAAAAGCACCGTGACGGAATTCTTCACCAATTGTTTAGGCCTTCCCACTTGTTTTCCACTAATGCAAGGATCACAAATAATTGAAAATAAGACAACAACCGTTATTCTGTTACAATAGCTAGGAACACACGGAAGGAATCAATTTGGAGCAGACTGCTTTCAGTGGCTTTTTATGTGAAGTCTCTTAAAGAAGTCTAGAAACAACACCATAGGCCTTTCAGTTCACTTGCTGCACTCTGCTCCCCTGCTTCTAGGAACATGTATTACTTAGAATCACAGAATGGTTTAGGTTGGAAGGGACCATAAAGATCACCTAGTTCCACCCCTCCTGCCATGTGCAGGGACACCTCCCACTACACCAGGTTGCCCAAGGCCACATCCAGCCTGGGCTTGAACACTTCCAGGGATGGGGCCTCAACAACCTCTCTGGGCAACCTGTTCCAGTGCCTCCCCACCCTCTGAGTAAAGAATTTCTTCCTCGCATCCAATTTAAATCTACCCACAGTTGACCGCCACAAAACTTCAGCAACGTGCCCCAAGTCTGCGACATTTTGAGCAGAGCTGGACACGCTCGCAATTCATCTCCTTACTAGAAGCCGCCTGAGCACAGGAAGCGCTCACTCATACCCCATCCTTTTAACAAGCTGTAACAAAGCAATGCCAAACTCTTCCCCACTCATTCTGAACAGCACCAACCCAACCGGGGTACTGACAGGGAAAGTCATTTCAAACTTTCATTTTGGAGGCTCCACAGCACAAAGGCATGGGAGGGGGAGAGTAACAGTGAGAGCGCAGCAACTACGGGAGAAAGAAACTGGGGAACCTCAACTAAGAAAAAACCCCATGAGGCAGCCAAAAAGTAACGTGGGAAACAAGCTTTACGAAAGAGTAATACTCATTATTACAATGCTTACCATTAACCACCCCCCCGCCCCCCAAGACAAATGTACTCACTCTCTTCTCTGTATCATCCCCTTTTCTAAAGAAGGGCAGAAACGTGAAGTTTGTACACGCACACCTTTGAAAAAGCAGACGTACACTTCAGTGTTTACAATGCATTTGATAGGACAACCACTTTATTACAAAGAACAAACAATGCTTTGAAATAAGACTGATCAACTTGAATTGTACAAAATGTCATTTTCCTTGTAGAGGTCATTAAGTAACAGGCTGTAAGACTAAGTTCACGTCAAATTCGCTATCCTGAAAGATCAGATAACAACAGTAATACTTATTGTATCTTCAGAGTTTATGGCATGATCATGTGCTCTACTCCAAACCACATTCAAAAGATATTGCTATAATTACTTTGAAAACACAAAGTGTAGGTTATTGTTCACTTCATTCCCGCTTTCACAAGAACATTCTTCAGGTGAAGCCGCAGCAGTGACTGTCATGGCTGGCACGGCTGTCCCATACTTACGCAGTCACAACTTCCCTAAGGAGCTCAGTAAACCTAGACATTTCCACAATACGGATACTGTCACCTGACAGATGTCAGCTCCTGTGACGTGTCCTTTAGCGATATATGAAACAAACGGGTAACACAGATTCTCAAAGAGCTGATGACAAGTCTTCCAAACGGATTTAAAAATCAGTATTTGTCTGATATCTAGTCGATAGGCAAACAGGCGGGATTTAGACCTTATAAATACAGTCCTAAAAACAGACCACAAAGTGTATTTTACAGCGTGTACCACAATTTCATTTTGAAGTAAAACTGTGAGGAACGGAAGATTTGCATATGCTCACTATTCAACATCACCCAACTTGGACAAAGGAGAGAAAGTGACATCTTATGTCAAGTCAGCTGAAGAAAGCACACTTACAAAGAAATTATACTTTCATTGAAAATGCCACAGTTTTACCCTTTGGTAGTTGTGACATACCCACCGAAAAAGAAATTGTGCAAAGCATGTGAAACCAAGTGCAAAAAAACTCCACCCAGACATACCCAACGGATTTTATTCTTAAATAACAACTCTACAATCACAGCTATCAACCAACAAAATCAAAGCCACAAGTGTTTTCTCTAAAGGCTTCTTTCACAGTACTAATAAGAAAAACGAAGTGCTAGTCTTCTAGTTAACAGTTCATGTGTACGGCATTTCAGTTATCAGACAGTATTGGTAGTGAGATCATACCTGATAAAATGGACCATTAAAACACAAATATTTTAAAGCCAGTTAACGTCAGGAAAAGTCCTATACATTCAAACTATAAACACTGTTTAAAGTGAATCTGGGATATCTGTCATTGTCAGAAACATGAGATTCTTCTCTGGAGTAAACCCACGGGTATTACTCCTGTGCCACAATTAACACTATTATAGCGATTTATGGTCCCCCAGCACTTTTGTATGCTATTATAGCATGTGACGTGTGGCGATAATTAAGGCTGTATCAGCACTTCCACTGCAACCCTGATTTTCAGGGTAGCTAAAACTTGGCTATTAAATCTGCTCTGGGATACTTGAGCTGTTAAATCTCTAATATTTCAGTGATGCTTCTCCCACCAAACCAGGCACATCATTTCTTTTAGTTTATATATTTACAAACCTTCTTAAGACAAATTTAACTGGCAGAGGCAAGAAATTCTACCTTGATGTACAGTCTTTTGGCATTCGGGGCAAAATTAAAGTGCAAAGTATAAACTTCATTGCACAGTAAATAATTTAGATTTTATTTGAAAATAAATCTTATTTAGGTGCCTCAATCTATTCACCTAGTGACCTTGTCCGACTCAGCCATTTTCCTCTACACTTTGGTAAACATAGGCGCTTATATAGATACATAAATAGCATTTAAAATGTTTACCTTTATTTCACTACTGTGAAAAATTTTTTTTTCTTTTAGCGTAGGAATGGATCAACCTATTCCTAGAAGTAATGCTTGTTGAATTTATCAGCTAGCTAGTTAATGTAAAATGATGCATAGTAAAAGGGAGATACTGAACTTGATTGGTAGGATATACTGGTAAAGCAAACAAGCACTTAAGAAGATTAACTGGAATAAATATGTTGAAAGTTGCCATATAGTATGTGCAAAATTGCTTACCATGTATTCTAAACTTTGGTTAAAATTTTCAGATTGAAGTTTTACAGAAACATTATGGAAGCAACACAAGTGATTACAAACACAGGAATGAGGTAAGTTATTATTAGTGCAAAAAGCAAGCATATGCTAAAAGCAAAGCATATGGATTTAAAAAAAAAAAAAAAGAGAATGAATCTCATGGAAGTTTTAATACAAGACCAGAACGGTCTCTTGTAAACATTGCTATTTACAAGTTTTAAGATTTGTACAACTACAAAAGGACAATTCTAAACATTAGTAGTGCATTTACAATCAATTTACGGTCTTTGTAATAAGAGAAATGACTAAGTTTAACTTTTTCCTTTTAAATCTTCAGGGGGTATCTTTCAAGATTAAGATATTTGTTACAAATAGTAGAAAAATCATTTCTTTACAAAAAAGTATATATTAAAATATTTATACATTTTAAGTTACTATATAATAACTGGAAATTTTTGCCTTGTACTCAGGCACCACAATGAAGAATGTGGTATATAGAACTGAAACCAAGCAGAATTTGCTTATATACCAAATCTTACAAATTATCTACGCAAGATCTGTAGCATTTGTGGGGACTCTAGCTCAAATACTACTGAATGTGCCAATTTTGTATTTATTTACTTTTAATTTGAAACCATGTATTTTTTACATTTTAACTATCACTACCAAAAAGAGCTACTGGATAGAGCGTGGTCCTCCATCCCACCATCTTCAATACAGTTCCTATACGATACTCATACCTGAGCAAGGCTGTATAACGCTGATGTTTCAAACGTAAAAAAGGTTATATATTTTTAAGGTAAAAACAATGCAAAAATAAAATATTTGTAGCATTTACAAATAGTACAAGAGTTATGTTAAACACTACATTCGAAACTTGAGACTTAACATGTTGTTTCTACTTTGAGCTTGATGTTTTCATATCTGCAAAAAGAAGGAGACATCGTTAAATGTTTCATAATTTCACATCGTGTATATGGTCAAATGCTTTCAAGCAACTACTGTTTCAGAGTTCTGGGATGCGTATCACGGTCAAAACCCTTGCCAGTGAAAGGGTTAAAGCAGCACTGGAACACTAAACATTACGGAAGACGACTTCTCCGTTGTTGCTCTCCACCTTAGGAAAATGGATGTTAGAAAACAAGCAAGGGCGTAGGAAAGAGTTGGCTTTCAGGATGACAGCCCTCCAACCCAGAGGTCAGCTAAACCCATACGCAGTTCAGTGCTCCCCGAGGGGGTGGGCACACTCCCCTCGCTCCACCCTTCCTAACCTTTCTCCTCCTGCTGAGCAAAGCCAGCTCCCAACAAGCAGAAAGCCAAGCCAGAAAGGGGAAGGAGCGGAATGAGAAGAGAAGGCGGCAAAACAACTTCTTCTGAGCCCCTCGACTGGCTTACTTAAAAGGTGAGCCAGAACCGATCAGGCTAAAAACTAATCTTTCTTTTCAGTGGGTCCACTCCCATCCCCAGCTCATCATGAACCTGTACAAATTCAAGAGCAGGGACAAGATGGCAAAATGTCCTCTGGCTGTAATACAGGGTTTACAGTGTATATGCATCACAAAAATGCACCTTATGAAAAATTTTTCTAATACAGAGGGGGAAAAGACTGAAAAGAAACCGCATTACACCCATGCACGTAACTGTGTTACTTCTTTTAGAATGAAAAACCTTTGAGCTGAAGTGGAGCCCAGGGAAATCAGAAGCGTACGAGGATTTTATTATTTGAGGGACTGGGTAGGACTCAGTAACGAACTTTAGTACTTGCTTGTGAGCAAATACACAATTTTTTAAAAAAGTGTTATGCCAAATTCAACAACTAAGTTTAAGAAAACTTCTCTAAGGAACAAAACATTTCAAGAGCTTCACACGCACTGCTGAGAAAAGTCTCGGTTCTAGAGACACAATACGCCATTTTCTCCGCCACAGCTACAGCCCACTTAAACGCTGCGCCTGACACTGACTTTACCTTGAAGCCATCGAACTTGGGTGGCTGGTCCGTATCCTCTCTCATTCTTTGCAGAAATTCTGAACACGATAGCAGGTCGGGAGGTGTAATCAACATGAGCATTTGAAAGCTGGGCAGCAGTCACTATACACGATGTTTTAAGACCACAGTATATTCTCATAAATACAAGCTGACTTGGATTTTCCTGTAACTGTGTGGAACGGATCGCTAAGTAGGCAGAATATTCTAAAATATTTCCAGAGGGTGAAGCAGGAGGCTCCCAAGAAAGGTGAATACAGTCTACACTCTGAAGAAAAAGGGAGAAAACGTGATAGCGTGTAGGTAACCATTAGATTCCTGAATATAGATGTATAAATATATATATACACACATAAAAAAAGAAATACCAAACCACCTCTAAAGATAATTTGAAAATTCTAACCTAACATCATCATTCTTTGGAGGTAAAGATGTATCTTTTGACTTTTTTTTTTTTTTGAAAAGTATGGTAAACCCACAGAGATTTAAGGATGCAGGAAGAGAAAATCATGAGGAAGCTATCAGATGATTGAGTAAGATGTGTATCTGGCAGCATGATCATTAAGTCTTAAAATAATTCTTTATAGAAAAATTCTTAAAGAACATTTCATTGAGCGGAATTATTCACGTAAGCATTTGACACTATTTTATATGACCATTTTAACTTGAGAAAAACCCCAACAACAAAACAACTAAAACCAAGAGTTCCAAGACTAAGCTGGTGACCAGAATTTTACACATCAGAACTACAATTACCTATATTTCTCACCTTGGTGATTTTGACTGTTGAAGGAGCTCCAGGAAAACCGGGAATGCAAGTCTTGAATTCACTGATTTTACTGAAAGGTCCAACACCACAGCCATTAATTGCAGCAACTCTGAACCTGTACACTGTGCCCGGAAAAAGATCCTGTTTCTTAAGTAATCTGTAGTCTGGTACATCTGCACTTTCCATCTGAAAGTAAAGCAGTATTTGTGTTCATTTTTAAAATATTCTTAACACAACTAGCCTAAAAAATAAAATAAAGTGGGTAGTGATAAAGTGAGATTAATAAATTTAATTGAAACTGAAAATCTATCTATCTAATACTTTTGTAATTAAATCAGAATTTACAAAAAGGTTCTGACTGAGGCACTAGGCCACCTCAAAACCGTTGTTCTAAGATGCAATATCAGACCACATCTCTAACCAAAACCACCCCCCATTTTTCAGTCATTTGAATGGAACTGCACCTCTTGCTCATTTTTACTCAGGAAAGTAAAAACAGAAGTAAAATAGCATTTCCAACTGTATAGCTTATGATATAATTAGCATACTCTCTGTCCTATAAATATTTTTCTTTCAAAACCAGTTATTCCTATAGTTAAGAGTTGCAATTTGATGCATAGGTAATCAAAACGTTTTTAAAGAAAAGCACTGTAAGTTAGTAACACGTAAGTTTCTGAAACATAAGTGCTACTGTACTGCCATGTTTAAAATATGCATTGATGCATCCTTGAAGCTTCCAATAGAACTATTTTCTTCTGAATAATGTATAAGAAATCACAATAAATGTAAACACTGTAAAATGCACTACGCTCTTTAAAGCCAAGATGTGCAATATTTATAGTGAAGTACTTTCAAAGAAAGCGTTCTGTTCTTCTGTCTCAAAAGAGATACCCGTCATTTTTTGTTTCTAGTTTGCTAGGACATCATTAATTTACACTGTCACCATCAAAACTGCAACATTCTTGCAAGTTTCACACATATAGCATTTTTATATATAAACTTACATGTGCAACAACATTAAATTGTAGAAATCTAATACAAAACCCACTACAGTTCCGTATCTAGTTTTTTTAAACAGCCCAGCCTGTATCTTGTTAGTATCTTTAACAATTTGCAAGCAAAGATTCTGGAAACTGCGAAGAAACTTTGATTGAAACATTTCAAGGCTGTACTAAAATAACATATTAAGAAGTTGTGGGTTTTTTCAGTTTTTAAGAATTTTTACTGGTTGGAAAGTTCACTAAGTTTAAAATTCTTTTCTAAGGCTGGGAAGAGAAATACAGAAATAACTATTTAGTTATTTCTGTTAGTTATAGTTATTATGTATAGTTATAATAAGACACTCGATATTATCATACCAAAACAACTGAATAAAATTCATCTGGTTTAGCAAGCAGTAAAAAAAACCTGGGTAAAATGCATGAAGAACCACCGGTCACCAAATAGGAAGCTCTTACAAGCACCAGATCCTGCAAATCCCACATCGTGTTGTCAACCATACGAGCAACAGATCCCAAAATACCTACGTGCAAGTTATGTCAGAGAAGAATTCGCAACTACCTTGTTAGAGATGCTCAGTGTTTCCTCTGGCAGCAAGTAGAACTGGCTCACCACAGCGCTGTTGTTCTTAAAAATTCCAACATCATACCACTGCCGGTCTCGTGTTTTCACGGGTGCCATCTGTCTTTGCAGAGTTTTCTAGTATTTGAAAACACATTATGTAGACTAGCCATACTTCAACAGAATGTAAAAAAAAAATGTTAAGATTCTCATGTATGTAAGAGACAACCCCCTTTTATACCAGTGTTACTTTCTTACACTTCAAATGAATATGCATATCTTATTAAAATCCTGTTCAAAACCAACTGGTTCTTATACACTGATTTAGACACAGTCTATCATTTAAAAAAAAACCAAACAGCTGGGATGTCACCTTTGACATTCTAGTTTAAAACAGGGAGGGGAAGAAATTTACAGCTGCAGAACTAGGTGTCTGCGGCAGCGTGTAGTCGTGATTTAATTTTGCCCAGAGATCATGAAGTTCCACAAGGTGGCCCGACATCAGCAGCTGCACTTGGGATTCAGCTGTACCTCAGCACCAAATACACTCTCTTCCAAGCCGCCGCTAACTCACTCATGGCCAAGAACAGGGCTCTGCAGTGGCATGAGGTGATGGTGGTGGAGGCATGGGACGGCTCCTGGCTAACGCAGAAAGACAAACCATCTTTCTTGCCTGTCTGCGGGCAGCAGGGAGGGTGCCTGCGTGGCGAGTGTGCCCAGCACAGACAGGCCGCCATCCTGCTACCATGGAAAAGGGGCAGGAGCGGCAGCTGCTCTTGGCAAAAGCACCCCAACCCCTCAGTGTCAGCTGCTGCCGCCCATCCTTAGTTCCTCTCTTTTGGTGGCAACAGTGGCACCCCGGGTTTGTGTATTAAGTTGTAAGCAGGTGAAATAGGAAGCATTTACTTTTTCAGGCAGTATTTACAGCTTGCATAGCCAGTCCCCATCTCCTCTAGGGAAAAACGTCAAGATGTCAGTTTAGTTACGTTTCAGACCTATAGATCAGCAGCTAACACTAGTGTGATCTAATACATACTTCATTTTAAATTCAGTTGTGCATACAGAAAAACATTTTACATTTGCACATCATGCAGCAGAGAGACCATTCCACTGTGCCAGTCGATAAAAATGATTCGACAGCTGAAACACATACTTGGATCTCCTCCCAACTGCTACTTAGACTCAAACCAAATCCACACAACGCAATTAGTTTTATAACAGAAATGTTTACCCCTGTATTATTTACTTCAAGCCCTAAATATACATTGCTTTTCTTTCCGAGATATAATTAAAGGCAACCAGAAGAGCCCTTGCAACTAATCAACAGAACAATAAATACAGCAATTTGATTAGACTTTTTCAGACTTACAGAGGAGTGTGAATCATTTGTCTGTCCTGTATTGACCCTTGTCGGAGGCACGGTACAAGCAGTTTCAGCAGCTAGAAACAGAAGGTTATATTTAAAAAGCTTAAGTGATATGAAAAATGTAACACAAAGTCCAGAGTATGAAAGTTGACCTGAATAGCCATTTACAAGTATTTGTTGCAAAAGTACGTCTCAGACTTCTTTTGCATGCAGTTCTATTTATAACACGAACAACTGATTTTGGCTTGCGTCATATTCACAGAACAATTGTAAGGGCCTGGCATCGCAGGCTGCTACAGCTAATACAAACAGAAGGCAGGACTCAGAGAATCCTAAAAAGCGACAGAACTATAAAATCAATAGGAAATATTTGTGAACACATAACCTAAATACCAGATTGAGGCACATACTGATGACATTGTATGAACGGTCTAAGCATGAAATCTTAATTTGAATGCATTGTTTCTGACATCAATATAGTCTGAATTCTGAACACAAGCAGTTAATCTTTAAACAATCCCAACAAATGGGAAAAGGAACATTTATTAAATTTAAGCTGTAATCTTGAAAAAAACAAAAGATAAAGCACATAAGAAACACAAGGGAATATCAGAGTTCCGTACTTGCGTTTCCGGTTTTTGCTTTTAAAATGTAATACTGTTACGTAAAAATTACACTAGTCACAGCATCAGTAAGAGAATACATTCCAAATAATAGTAAAAGCACAGCCTGTTGATATTCACGAAAAATAAAACTTGATAAACTACCAACATGTCTAGTTTCCGCGTTGCTGCGTATTTTGGATATTTCAAACAGACCGTGAAAAGGTCACCACATTTGACCAGTGATGAGCTAGCCACATGAACTGGCCCTATTTGTTACAGAGGTCAATTGTTTAAAATCAAACCCATCTAAGGTTACTATTCGTAGTCTTTTGCTGACTAAATAAACAGACAATCACTGAACAAAAGCAAATGTGCAAAGGGTACCAAAACTGGCTGCCACTGTTATTTACAAAATGGGCTTCTGCATAAATGAAGATTTAAGGGCCTTTTCACTTACAGGAAACAAAGAGGTCTACAAACACATAAAAGGAATACCCTGATTTTAAAATATGTTTAAATCCTAGCAGAGATCATCCAGGCTGCCCAAGGCCCCCAATGCCCAAAGCCCTCTCTCAATCCCAGGTACTAGTCAAGATGGGAATCCCACCACACTAGAGGAACTCTGATGGCCTTAGATATATATGGCTCAAAATACAGTACGTGAAACACATTTCAAACCTTCAGATTTTGAATTGAATGTTGTTAGTGAAGTTTCATCTTTAACAACTGCCCCATTTGTACTTGATGATTCAGTTTTAACAGCCTGCTGGGTTACCATAGTTTGTGTGCTGGAGACAGTACTGGATACAGAAGCATCAGGATTTACAGTTCGTTTGTCCAAGTCATGTAATTCACCTACATTTGCTGAAGTCTGAGGACCTTAAAAAGAGGAAAATATTAAGCAGAATTCAGTATTCGTAACACCTAACAAATCTCAACTTCAACTAATGGCTTTAGTTTCATATAAAAGCAGGGTTTAGCTCAGATTTAGGATAGACTAGATCTTATTATATTAATTGCTAATGCTTTCTTTAGGTATATAATTTAACGAGAGTATGTCTGCACATTCATAAAAAGATATATGTAAGCAATTATATTGAAACAGCAATTTCCTTTGTTTTAAGCTTGCTATTCTTTATCTATTTGGTTATGAAAGGATTAATTTGCAAACAAATCCTAACATAAAGAGAAAGTATCCGCACAAATCAGTATCACAGATTTGTAACAATCAAGATTAAAGACTGTGGAAGTCCGTTTCTCACTTAGCGCTAAGATCCAAAATTTCCACACAACACTTAAATTACACTGTGAAGAAAATAAAAATCCAACAACCTACAAATTGCACGAAAATGAAATATAAACAGATCAGTTGATTGAGCCTGGTTTCACAACGCTGAACATAAGGCATTTCAGTGAAACGCCTAAATCACTGCCTAGTCATCTTCTCTTTCCTCTACAGTCGGAGAGAAACATGCTCTCTCTACACCGCCTAAAATTTTACATCTGCTAATAGCTTTTCACTATTAACAGACAGAAGTAGTGTCGAAGAGAGCCTAGAGTTACTATCACCTTAATGTTGTAAAATGAATCTGGTCCTGTCAGTCTGTTCTTTGATGTTAAAAAGGGCTATTTATGTTTAGAGAGACACATCTGCCATCGTTAACAATGAATATATTGAGTATTTCATATCCCTTGCAACACTTCAAACAAGATTTCATTTCTCCTCTTATCTTCTAAAAGTATGTACCGTAATAACTAGCAGAAGTTGGTTGTTTTTAAACTACAAAGGCCTCTAAAATAATTTTAAACTGCAAGACAGAAATATTATGTTTACGAGCTGAATTTTAATTCTACTTTTTAATTATTTTTTATTCTGTAGTCATCTTACTTGAAGTGCAAACAGGCAAAAGAGAAGGGGCATTTGATTCTTTGAATCCTGTAGCATCTGTATGGTTTTTCATAGTCTCCTGTGTAATCCTGTTTTCAGGTGCTGCAACCTTTTCTTTTCCTTCTACTTTTAATAAGGAGTTGGATGAAAGGGAAACTTGGACCTAACCAAAACAACACATTTGTTAATGTTTAACTGCAAAGTTCAGAAATTTCAGTTGCAAACATGGCATAAAAATGCTTGCTCAAAAACAACCAACAAAAAAATCCTCCAACAAATGTCCCTAGCACTTTAAGAAACCAACCTCACAATCCACCTTATCTTAGCCATTATATTACTAAGACTCAACTCTAAGTTGACTTGTGAGCGTCCCTGACACATAAGTTTTATCTGAGAGCGAGCTCACACTCTTATGTTATTACATGGAAGTTAATTGACACATACATTTAGCCTACTGGGGGGACTTGAGGGGATAGGAAAAAATCACAATTGCAGAGGCTTTCAACTTTTGCTTTCTTGGCACATTCCTAACATATTTCTACTGTTAGTAAAATTTATAGAACTTCTACATGCATTTTCTACAAGCATAAATTATGGATCCCATACAGATCTGAGGCCTTACACAATTAAGAAAAGGTCTAAATTTCCAAAAATATGATCCTTTAGCCAGAGTTTGTCCTCCCTCTTTTAAACTAGCAAAACAGTGTAAACGTACAACTGCACAACCAGAATAGATAATAACTGAGTTTGTACTGTAGTAGGAATCTACAACTAAGCAGACCAGCATAAAAACACTAACAAAGAAGGAATATGCCTTATCCTTTTTGCCTCCCACATCAATTTCACCAAAATTTTGAGGATGAATAGTATTTCTACTGGTATCAGACTCGTAGTTACCATTCTGCAAGGCGATACAGTTGCAGTTTCCTTTCTGCATTACCAGGAAGAGGACTTTAAAGACTGTCAACCGTAAAAAAGGTGTAAGAAAACAGACACAACTACTTCACAGGTACCCTTTTTTGGTTTGTTTGATTTTGGTTTTTTTCTAAGTATGCTGTCCTTTCAAGGGACTTTCAAAACTGAGAGAGTGTTTTAGCAGTCCTCTCGCTTCCCACACTACTGAGCCACTTAGGCATTTTTCAGTTTACACTTACGTTATTAGGAATGACATTATTTGTTTGGCTGGGATGATCCACCTTCATTTCTGGATAAGGGACACTAGGCAATGATTGTGGACTTTGATGTAGAGAAGAGCCACCTTTCAGGTAAACAAAAGCAAATTCCAGTCAGTTACATACAAGTTAATATTATGTTGGTTGGAATCCATTCCAGTAAGCAAGAGGGAGACCCAAAGTTGCCTGAAGGAAGACTCGGTTGTCAGACTGAAATGAAACTGCATGGCCGAACAGCCAGATAAACTCCCTTCCTAAGTGTTTACTTTCTCAAATTGTGCCCAGCACTGTACAAATATCTTCATATTCAGATAGTGAGACAAAACCGATAGAGACAAGTTAAAGCTGAGTTTTCCATAATTATGATGCACACTTTGGGAATAACCAAAAGAAATAGGGTGTCTCTCTCTCTCTAAATGATTTTTTTTTTTAAACAAACTTATATTAACTACTTATGCAATCCTCTACCTTTGCACAACCATTAGCATAATATGATCTGACTACTACCTTGTGAACTCAGCACTGATGATGTCTCAGGAATCCCGGTACCAGGTGTTCCAGCAACTGATGGCACTGGTGAGTCAGCATGTAACTGAAGAAGATATCCTTCAACTGTAGGTACTTCATCCCATTTCACTTGAAAAGAGTTGGTTGTAGCTCTGATCAGCTGTACCTGTGATGGTGCTGGAGGTTTCTCTACAAGAAACCAATAAAACACAGATAGCATGTTGAAATTGTCTTCCTTTGTCAATTTAAGAAATATCAATATAATGCAAGCAAAGCCAATAGCTCCTTTTTCACTTATGTACAATATATACCAGATTCAACAAGAAGCAGTTGTCAAAGCTGGCAAGTCAAGCCAGAGAGTTATCAAGTCCCATTCTCGAGTGTTTAAAAATGCTGAAGTTTTGATGCTTTCTTTTTCAATTGCTCTTCCGCTGCCACTAAGTTTTTGGGTTGAATATACATCATTACAGGATTACAGTGATAAGAGATCCTTATCCTTTCCTAAAAGGCTGAACACTATTCTTTGGCTCCTAAAGCTTTACGTATTCCTGGAAAGGATTCACAGAAAACGGCATTTCATTTTTGCTTGCTCTCTGCAGCTAAAATGAGCTTTCCCTCAAACCTCTGCACAGGCTGAAGCCTAGGCATGATTCAATGCCAATGACCTGCTCCTCTCACTTGCCTGGATACCTGACTCGGCTGCACTCTCAAGCATATCCCGCCCCTGCTACTCTTTTTTAATCTTCTGACTTTACTTGGCGGCGAGAAGGAAAAAAAAAAAAATTAAAAAAGAAAACACGATCTCCTAAATGTTTCACCATCTCCAGTAACCATTCTAACGCTTCTGCTTGAGCAGGCAACAATTCCCTCCGAAAGTACTCTTCTAGTTCCCTCTCTTCCAATACCATCTCAGTGTCCCGCCATCAAGCCAGCTAGTAATGAGTGATTAGTGCCCCAGAATTCCCTTCAGCCCCAGGAAAAATTCAGTCCTTTCTCAGATTTGACAGTATCTTTTTGCAGTCCAAGACATGAGGAAGCAGCAGCAGCAATGATCCCAAGAGAAGGAGGGGTTTGGTAAAAAAAGAGTAAGTAGCAGCAGAAAAGATCACTAAGACGAGAGGCCAGGAACCCTGAGTTTAGGTAAAACACCCTTTACCACCTTGTATCTACTGACTATGGCATGCAAAGCAGAATCTAGCCACAAAGTTCTTTCTTTGGATTTAAACAAGCCTTCTTAATTTTTTTCAGTTTCAGTTACAGCTGTAGCCTTCAATCAATCAACAGTGAAGTGTGGCTTATTTCAATAAGCTTTAAAATTCAAATAATCTTTGAGTTTGCTACAGCTTTCGATGTTCTGATCATCAATGATGCCAGCTTCCCATATGTTAACAAAACATGGAACATAGTACAAGTCTCTTAATTATTTCTGACTCACCAGTATCAAGGTACCAAAGATCTTTGCAGCAAACTTGATTGTTCCAAGCTTTTCTGTAACCATCTCTACCACTCCAGATATACAGACGAGTGCCAACCGCTACAGCACAGTGTCCTGCTCTTGGCCCTGGTAACAAGTTACTTTTGTCCTCCTGGCAATCTGAGATCAGACCTATCCATTCTGTGGTATCTAGTAAACGAAACTCAAAAAACTTAGTTTCTAGGTGTTTTCCAAAACAAGCAATACAGATGTTAATACACTTAACTGCTCAGAGAAAATGAAAATAAATCACCTCTGTTTTTATAGACAACTGCATTTCAATTTGCAACATTACAAAGAGAAGGTGTCTTTCCAATTAGTTTGCAAGATACGATCAATACAGTATGAATTTTCTGACCTCTGGTTGTGTCTGTCAGGCAAATACAAAATCAGAAGTTGAGGATTCAGGGACAGTACTATCACTTTCAGAAAAAAACCTAATTTCAGGATTTGTCTCTTGTCGTCTACTATAAATGAAGAAGGAATATCTATATTACTTAGCATTAAAGTTGTATGAACAAAGATTTGCATCAGCAAACCTGCGGAATGTTCAATGAAAAATAGTAATAGTAATAATAAAATTAAAAAAAAATCATTTCTTAAGAAAAAACTGGCATCTTCTTTAGTCAGCTAGGATTACAACTATGTATCCTAAAACTTTTCTCAGAGTCTTCAAAATATTTATTCTATGGTGTTAAGAAAGTATTAATTCAAAATGCCCGCTCCCAGAAAGGCAGAAACACTGACCCAAATTAAGATAAGAAAATGAACCGGTACATTTCCATTCACCATCATGAGCAGAAATTTCACCTCCTGCTGACTGTGGAACCCATCCACCAAAAACATACATTCTGAAATATAGGAAAAGAGGGAAGAGGGAAAAAGAAAAGAAAAGCCAATTAACATCCAGATCTGCTGCATGTGCTCTCTCAAACCAGGACAAAACAGAAAATTCCCAGTGCTTTACAGTTCTGGTTTACAGCAGATTTTATTGATGTCTACTCTGTTTAGAAAGCATTGTTGCAGATATCTACCTTCTGAATTTTTTTCAGGAAGTTAACCAATTAAAAAAACCCCAATGAAAAAAAACCCCACCAAACTCCTCAAACAACTTGCCCGAAACAGAAGTTAATACTGTATCTTTTTATAAACCACCAAACTGCTAATGCTCTCCAGAAATCACATTTACATGGAGTTTCTACAACCCTTTACTGCAGACCTCTCAATAAACCATTCTAAAATTAGAAGACCAGTATCAAAATCAGATATCAAAACTTAAAAGCATAATGCAAGCTACAAACTAATAACATTTCATGTAAATAATAAAAAGCTAAGCCCTTGGATCATAAGATATAAAGCTTTCACACTTCTTTTCCCCCCTTGCCTCTTTCTCCTCATGCCAGCTTGTAAACTGATATAAAATGAACTGAAACCCAGGTTTAGAAGTCCGTTTTATCAATGCTGTCTTCCAAAACAAACCACACTGGCAAGAAGCAAACTAGTGAGGAACAGACTACAGAAAAACTGGGCCGTAAAAACATGGAATGGTTTTGCCTAGAACTAGTTCTACTCTTTGGGCAGTTTCTTTGCATAGCTAGTTCACTGTGCCACTGACACAGAGGCACTCAAGCTGGCTCCGGAGAGAGCCAGCTCAGGTCCAGCTGAGTCTGCCCCGGAATGCCAAAAGGTGTATTAAGAAGCCTGGAAAGCTGCTTGTGGGTTGGGTAGATTGTCCTGCTGGATGGAAACACTGACAGTTTGATACTCTTAAATTCACAATGGTACTTTTTGGTTCCCACTGAGGATAACAGAAGCAGAAAAGTACTCTACAGGGCTGATGGTTTATACTGAGCAGTAGTGGATAAGCATCATCATTCTCCTACTAGGTGTACCTTTCTAGAGTTGAGCTTTTAACAACAGACATACTTGTTTCCTATTACATTGGCCGTATGGAGACTGCGAGGAAGTGGTACTGTCCCTTTAGTTTCTGGTCTTGACCAGGTCATGGTTTCTAGAAGAAAAAGAAGAAAAAAACCATATTACCGTGTATTTCACTACCTGGATTGTAGGAGGGAACATACCTCTAACATTCAACAAAACAAATTTTGTGTTTTTAAGTTGGCCACTTTAAGGAAGAAAGTGCAATAACAAGCACTTAAAGCTTCTTTTAAATTTCACAGGCAATATCAACAAACTAATTGTTTATCAGTTTATCAAAAAAATACATGCTATGGTTTCATTATGGTTATTCAACTTGGTTATCATAGTGACAGTCTTTAAAGCATTTTAAGAAAACAATCTCACAGTGTAACCAAATCAGTAATATACGTAAACAATGCTGTTATCTATTTAATTCCAAAAATTACAAAAGGTTAACACTATGGTGTAAGTCCAAATATCATCTGCACCACATCATGCCATTAATCATTAGATACTGTAATTTTTCCTCTTAGCCTTAAGGCCCCTGCACTGACTTCTATTGGCAAATTGACTCACCTATGTCAAGTTCCCAGAGATCATTAAGCCGACAGCCACACATCCCTCCAAAAATATACATCTTTGGATTCCCCAAATCTTTTCTGCAGTATACAATGGCTGTGTGAGATTCTCGGGGAGAGGGCAAGACCCCTTTGGTCACAGGAATACTCCAGCCGACAACACCAGAACCATGTTGCAGCTCCAGTTCATAGAAATCATTTAAATACCTAGGGTATTATTGACAAAGTATGAAAAAAATCACTTACAAGCAAGAGTGAAGTAAGCTTTAAACCCCGACCACTTCCAAGTATTACAGACTTCAGCTTTGGGAGAGCGTAAAATTTTAAAATCCCCAAACATTCGATGGCATTGTGGACAGTACCAAAATTAAATGGATTTAAACCAAAAAACGGAACTATTGTAGAACTTGCTGCCTCTAAGGAAAGCATGCTTTCGTATCATACTTGATACACTATATTACAAGGAAGAAACATTAAAAATTGGTAAAAAACATTCTTAGCAGAAATTACTACATATGGACAAACTTGGACTAAACTGCAAAGTTGTGAGAAATACACAATGAGGTGAGACATTAGAGATGAGTTTCTGCAACTTTAAGGCAACAAAGGTGAAAAGAAGCTGTTTCTTCTCTGATGTCTTCAGGCTGGCCAACAGACAATTAGCCATTTGTTGCTGAATCTATTGGCAAGTTATTTTTAGATAATGTTCTTTGAATCTTGGCATTCACACCAGATACCTCTTGTTTACTGAGCTTAAAATTGCCAGGTTATAGTTATAGCTCAGTGGATACAAGCACTCTGAACTGCAGGTAAGTGTGGATATAAAACGTCACCATTACAGCACTCTTTGCCAATAATAAAGGCAAATTCAGCTGTTACTTTAAAAAATTTCCAGATAAATTCATAACTGTTTTCCACAGCATTATAGAGGAAACTTCCATTGTGAATTCCCTGATGACTCATGAGACTTTGCTGATTTAAGTAATTCTAACAAATGAGCCATTCTTAAAAACATCACCCAAAATATCAGGACAAATTCCAAAGTCTACTCAGGTTTCCCTACAGAAGTGTTAGAGCTGTCAGTGTTACATATTGTGGGATTAGCTTAAATAATAAATATTTATTAAATACTCTGTTATTGTAGGGTTTTCTGTTATTAGGGTTTTTGAGTGGATGAACTCTTCAAAAACCTCCAGAACATGCTTGTGCTCCCAGATTTTACCTCAAAACCACTCAAATTTAATAAATATTTAAGCTTTTTAGCATATAACCCCTCCACTGCATAAATAATCCGAATGTGAGTACTTGGTACGCAGGACAGCCTCTCTAGAATGTTCCTCTTCAAAGTTGTCGTATCTAGTAATTTATTTTTTTAAAGACATTGAATTCAACCCAAATCAGCATACCTGGGAACGTTATTATTTGAATCCTCACTTTCATTTGCCAGGCCACCAAATAAATAGCACTTGTTACCATATAAAGAAAAGCTGTGGCCAAGTCGAGGACAAGGTGGTGATCCGGTGGAAGGAGCTTGAGGTTTTACTTTTTTCCAGAGCCATCGACTTGCCTTAATGACAAGAAATAAATATTCAGAAATATCTTCACCTATAGTCATTCATAATCCATAGAATTCAGATAATATTAACAATTGTATATTTTCTGAATGATTTTTAAGGGAATGCTGGGCTTTTCTTAGGATATATATTAAAAGGGACACATAGGAGCTAACCTTCATAAAACATGAAATATTTTATACTTTATTTAGACTAGATGGAAGTCTCTTTTTCATAGTTATTCAGATTTACTCCATCTTCAGAATCTATTTAAAGAGTTTATTTTTCCTGGAGAAGAACAAAGTTCATCTAACTTTCCTCTGCAGTTGGTAATATAAAACATGTTTGCTCATAAATAGAGAAATAGTCATCAAAACTAAAACATCTTCATACATTTCCTACCTGTAATTCATATAAATCATTACTGTATCTTCCATATTCAACCATTCCTCCAAAAACTAGTATTCTGGTACCATCACAAACAAATCCATGTGCTGCACAGCCTGGAGGAATATCTCCCCTTACAGCAGGAAGGAACCACTGATTTGTAGCTATAGAGGGGAGGGAGGGGGAAGGAAAAAAAAAAGAAAAAAAAAAAAGAGGTATTTCAAACACAGAGAAGGAAAGTGTATTTTTAAACATCTCTGCTTTCTAAAGAATTACCTTTTACCTGTAGATAACTGTGAATGGGCTATTTGTTTAACATTAAGTTTTAGCTGAAATTGAAATAAATGATAATGTAAATATTTATAACGATTAAATTATATTTTAATAATTAGTGAATACAAATATAGACATTACATTATCTTTTAATAACATAATAAATAATTTTTAATAAAAAGAAAAGCAAACACCTCTATCAAACCAATATTACTCAATATATGAATGAGCACATGAGGTCACTGTAACTAAGTCAGTTACTAAGGGTCACCCAGCAATTTAATAGACTTGCCAAAAAAAGAGGCTAATGAGGAACATAAGTGCAGTTCCATACAAAAGTGATAACTATGCTAACTCAGAGGAAGCCAGCCCTAGAAACAGAATTATTAGAGCTACAGCAGCATGGCAGTGTGCCTGGACTTAATAGCCCTATTGAAAAACTAATTACACTGGTCTGGGACTAATGTTGATATCTACAGAGCACTGCACTGATACATGGGAGAGAAGAGGCACGGAGGCAAGAAAGAGCAACTGAGACTGCCTGATCCAACAGCAGCATATTTGCGTTTAATCTGTTCTGAAGTGAAAGCATTACAGGAGATATTGTCTCCTTTTTCCTAAGCTTTTTGCATGAGCGTGAAAAGTGTGAAATCAGAAGCTTCCAGTGAATGCTGCTGCGGGGCATTAAGATGCCCTCGCTGTGTGCCAGATCCTCAGAAGTCATCACACTCATAGCAAGAGCCGTGGATGATGTCCCAAACTCAGGCACCCCAGATCCCAACCCTGCATTTTAGCACCCTCCCCCCCCAAAAAAAAAAGGAAAAAAAAAAGTCAATTTGGGCCAAACACCCGTCTGGGAACTGGAACACCTGAGTTGTGATCCTTTTTGCCACTGCCACAAAGGAGAAACACATTTAGCAGAAAGTCTGGACAGAAAAACAAAAAAAGTGATGTTAAGACCCACTCAAAAGGCACCCGTCAGAAACTCTGCTCTGAAAGACAGTATAACCGTACTATTTAAGAGCTTTCTTTAGATTACTCATCAAAACAGAAAGGTTCAGAGATATTCCCCCCCCCCCCAAAAAATTGATTACGGAAGACAT
>VZSF01007510.1:122328-156712 GCA_013398295.1 Chionis minor | reverse complement strand
CCCCCCCCCCCCCAAAACGTGATTGAGTACAGTAGACCTTTAAGCTACCATGGAAAAAAATCTGCTTGCATGAACTCTAACAATAAGCATTTTCCTCCTAATAAACTCTAAAAACCCCCCAAACGTATTTGTGCTCCCAGATTTTCTCTAAAAAACACGCAGCAAAAATACCGTCACTTTTTTTTTTTTTTGCGGGGGGGTGGGAGTGGTGGTGGTGGGGCACGTTAAGAATTAATTTTTGAATGTTTCTTAAATTTGGCAAGTTAAAAGGCTAGTTAACAAACACGCTCTCACTTTTATGCTTTTGGTATGTTGCACAAAAAGCCAACACCAGATGACTGAGAAGCACAGATCAGTCGCCTAACGCTCCTGCCTCGGCCCAAGCTCTGAAATTACGCCAAAGTTTCCCAGCCTCACGCAGCGTCCCGTACTGTAACTATTTAGGCATCTAATCTTTCACGAATAAAATCGGTCTTGGGCAGCTTCCTGTTTGGAAAGGCTCCCAATGCCAACATGTTCGCTTTTCTAACCAAGATTTCTACTTTCAGCGTGTTCAGCTCTGGTGAGCCGCCGCCAGAGGGAAGAAATGGAATCTGGACACTCGAGGGGGCTCCATCCAAGTCGGCTCCAGTCAGTCATTCAGCCGAGACCTGCCAGGGCCGACTCCGCACCCCAGGATGGCGGGCTAGGAAAGCAGAAGGCGGATAAAGGCATCTCCCAGCTCCCTTTTTCCCAGAAAAGAGCATTAACCCCACAACATCAGCCAGGGCGCAACAAAAACCCAGGAGGACCTCTCGTCCAGGCGTATTTCCCTCTCTCCCGTCCCCCCGCCATTTCGGCTCCAGACAGCTCGCCACCCCGGGGACAACCCGCCCGCCGCCCCCTCAGCGCCAGCGGCTGGGCCGAGCCCCCCGGCGGGCAGCCCCGGAGGCTCAGGACGGGGCGGGGAAGGCCACCTCCCCCTCGCTGTGAGGAGGCCGGTGCTCAACGGCGGCTAGAGACATGACAGCCCCGCCGTTGCCATCTCCCCCCTTCTCCTCCTCCCCGCCTCACGGCCCGGCCCGGCCCCGCCGCCCTCCCTACCCCCCCGCCCCGCGCACCCGTGTTGTAGACGTGCAGCTCGTCGGCGATGCCCTCGTTGCCGCCCCCGAAGATAATGACCAGCTCACGGATGGCGACCGCACGGTGCCCGTGGCGGGAGCGCGGCACCGGCCCCGTGAAGGAAGACACCCGCCGCCAGCTCAGTCCAGCGGCGGCCGCCGCCATCTTACCGCCACTCCCACAATGCACCGCGCGGCCGGGGCAGGCCGGCGGCGGGGGGAAGGGGCAAGGCGGCGGGGCGCCGCCGCGGGTCACGTGGCGGCAGCGGCGGGGCGGCTGCTACCCCCGCCCTGAGGGAGAGCTCAAAGCCCGGGGGAGGCGGCGGTCGCCGCCTAGCAGGGTGCTGGCCCGCTCCTCGCGGTGAGGAGGGAGAGGAGTCCGCCGAGAGGTGCAGGGCGGTGGCCTAGTGGCCGCTGCCTCCGGGGCCTCTCGCTGCGCGGCTCCTTCCGCCCCTCAGGACTCGTCGTCGTCCCCCGCCCCGGTCTCGGTCTTGCTTCGGCGGGAGCCCTGTCAGGGGCGGCTGGCGGAGGCAGGCCTGGGCGTCCCGCTCCACGGCTGTGTGGGGCTGCTGCCCGCCGGCCCCGGGGGGTCACCGCAGATGTGGTGTGTGGCATTTACCTTGGGGCACCCAGCTCTGCCTTCAGGCCGTCAGAACTCTGCAGCAGTTGCGGTTTTTTGTGGGTTTGTTTTTTTGGTGGTTCTTTTGTAGTTTTTTAACTTGCTAGTAGTAGGCGAGGTGAGCAGCCTGCAAGGTATGCACCCGAGAAAGAAATGAGTTGCTGTTTTAAACCCTGAAGGTTGAGGTTAGAAACCAGGGTTTCAGTCCTACAGTTAACAGCGGGTGATCTGAGTGAGTAAACCCAGAGGTCTCGTTCTGCAGGGCAGAAGCGGCTCTTTCCTACACAAGGGGTGTGTGAAGTGAGAATATAAACACATGAGGCTGAGGGAAACTGCAGAGAAGGTGCTGCTGGGTTGCCAGTAATCCATGGGTTGCTGCCAGGTGAAGCAGATGGTCTTGATGCTGCAGGCTCAAAACAGCTGTGTGCATCTTGGATCTGCTCAGGATGCACGTAGAAATGGGAGCTGAACAAAACATGGGTGGATTTTGATTAGAATCATAGAATGTTAGGGGTTGGAAGGGACCTCTAGAGATCATCTGGTCCAACCCCCCTACCAGAGCAGGTCCACCTACAGCAGGTTGCACAGGGTGGCATCCAGGTGGGTTTGGAATGTCTTCAGAGTCAGAGACTCCACCACCTCTCTGGGCAGCCTGTTCCAGTGCTGGGCCAGCCTCAAAGGAAAGAAGTTCCTCCTCATGTTCAGATGGAACTTCCTATATTCAAGTTTGTGCCTGTTACCTCTTGTCCTAACACGAGCTTAGTACAACTTAAAATAGTACAGCAAAAGTAGTAAAAAGTTGTGGCCATCTACATGAAGCACATGTAGATGAAGTATGTATAGCTTTTCTTTATTCAAGCCGCTCTGCAAGAGATGGATTTCTGTATGAAATCAGACACAGATAAGACAGTTTTGGCATGTTTGAGACATACAGCTGAAACCCCACATTTTTAGTTCCTGCAAATGGAGCAATAATCTTCATTCAAAACAATTCACAATCTTTAAAACCTTGACTGAATACCCCTCATAAATTTTGCACTGCCGCATGCCAAAAGCATGAAAACTACTTTAAATTGAAGATTATTATTCCTTTCAGTACTCATGTAAGTCTTGTAACAAAACAGTGTTTCATTATATAGAAGGTAGGCTCCTAGAAAGCAGTAGGGAAAATCTGAATTAAAGAAGTGACAGAAATAAAACTGCAAAAGCACTCTGGGAGAGCTTAGGAGGCAGAGTATCAACATGTGCTAGTTAGCTCAGTCTAGGGTCCCTTTAAATCCAAATCAAATCCGTGGATTCAGATTCTCTTAGCTGCTCAAAGATTCGGAAATGACAGAATTCAGGTCAAAATGCACGTTCAGAGTTGAATTTTGCAAGTTTCCCTTAGCTTTCGACTCACACAAACTCTGCAAACAGACACTGGGAAAGTTTGGCTTTCAGTTTGACTCTGGCATGTTGTTTGGCTCTTGCACACTAGTTATCTGTTCACGTTTACTGTAAATAATGACTGCAAACCTAACCTCTAACTAGACTGTTGAAGTAACTTCTGGAAGGGTTTGTTTCCTTCTCTTTCCCCCACCCCCTTAAGACTTTTTGCCTTATGGGATTTGTTTGCAATCTGCTAGCTGAAGCTCTGAGGCAAGTTTGCCAGATCTGGGGCTGCATCATCATTCTGCACATCTGGAAGTGGTTTATGGGCTCTCATTCCTCCAGTGCGGCGTCTGGATTCTGTGCTATTCCTCAGCAGCAGAGAAAGAAAAAGAAAACCAGCACAACTCCAAAGTAAACTTTGAAGAGTTTGAGAGAGGAATTGAATCTTAAAACTGTTACTGTGCCCTGTAAGGCCCTTGCGTGGGGGACTTCAAAGGAGAATGATGGTCAAGGAAGCTTTGGCAAGAGTGCTTACAGCTGTGGGCTATCTAGGATCCAAGTAAATAGCTCTACAGCTCTTCAGGAGAGAAGAGTCCCGAATACTGTGCTGCTTTGAAGAGGTAAAAAGACTAATTAAGCAGGAAATATCTGAGCAGTAATGTCACTATTCTGAGCTTTCCCTTCCGCAGCCCCTCATTTTGTTACGGGATTTGGCAACTGAGTTAGGGACTGCCAGGTTCCAGGAACTAATGTCTACACTCAGAAAAAAAAAAATCGAGTAAATGTTTGCAGGGGAGCAAGTATTCCTCTTTTTCCTTTAAAAATCAGTGGGTAATTAATTTGAATTTCTGAGGCTTAGGAAAGCTGTAGTTTTAGAACTCAAAAGTGTGAGAGTCTGTCTGAGTTTGGATTTTAAAGTTTAAAATAGGCTTCAGTTTATGTTGATTTAATAATTTGTGAAGTTACCATGAAGCTGTGGGTCTTCAGCTTTCATCTTGCAGTCTCATTAGCATTGCTTGTGGCTGTCATTACTGATGTTAAATTAAAAGATAGTAGTCAGGTCTATGAAAATCAGGGGCAGATTGAGATTAGCTGAAGTGGGGTTAGAAAGTTACTCCAGGAGTGTAGGGGGTTCTGTTGTCTCTCTGCTTACTTAAATGAGTAAACTTTTTAAGTGGAAAAGAAGACAATACTTGTGCATGATGCGTGAGAGAAGGGCTTTCTCAGCAGTGGGTTTTGGTTTTTTTCCGAATGATAAGCTTGATTTCCTCTCTGTGTAAATTAATGCCACATGAAGAGAGCAGGCTGCTGGAATGTAGAGAAGTACTGCAGATGCGAAAGGATTTTCAGAAATACTCCTCTCTTCACTATAATTTAGTCATCTGTTGTGACCTTAAGTACATGTGAATATAAGTGGTTTGTAAACAAAGCCACATCTTAGCTGTTTAAATAATTTTATTGTCATTTAACTTGTTAGGAGAGACTAATTTAGGAAGCCGCCTGAACTAGAGCATTAGCCAATGAGAAGCGGTCAGTTTTGTGACTCAGGTTTCAAGAATTCTTCCTGTTCTGCCTGTCTTCTCAAGGAGTCGGAATAAACTTAGTTTTTAGGTGTACGTAGAAACCATCATATATCCTTGTCTGTGCTGTAACGTGTCCATATCTGTAAGTATGGAAACAAGAAAAAATGGTTTCTCTCCTATATACAGCTACCGTAGTGTAAAGGTTAGATCACATAGTCGTATTTCTCACATCACCCCCCCATCCCCTCCCACCCCAACTTCTGGTGCTGTCTTTTACTGTCGTCCTTTTTTGTTTGGGGTGGTGGGTTTTTTTCATAAACAGTAGTTTTGGGTCCAGAATTCAAGTGAATGTTGTGTTTCCCATAATGCTGTATTTTAGGGGTTACGTTCTGTCCTCACAGGCATAAAGTCGTGGCCACTGTTGCGCCTGGTTTAGAAGTACAATTTTAGGGAATGCTACCTCATTTTCTTCAGCATCACAAATAATGTGCTTAAATGCTAGTCACATTGCACAAATTCCCTTCTTACTGTTAGTGGAAGAATACTGCTGTTAGGAAGTATTTTCACTATTGCTGTGAAATTTTCTGAGAGTCTGAAAAACACCGCTCCAGTATGATTCCCATATCTTTGAGAACATGCTCCAGCAAGAGATTAGTATTTGTGATTATTACTACGCTTTCGATGAGATCAGAGATGAAAGTAAATGTTATGAATTGCGTCGGTGGGTCTTTTAAGATTCCTTTGCTTAATACTGTAAAATGTATTAAAAAATCTTAGTTATTGCTGATATAGGTGATTGGATGGAATTTATTAAAGTGATTTCAGCCTATTAGTAGCTTAAATGAAAATATGTAATAGTTCTATCACAGAATATTGGTTACTTGTTTCCAAAAAGTTACTTACAAAGATAGAGTTCGGTTCAGTTTTACTTTTACCAGGTCAGCAGTAAAATTTGATGGTGGAAAACCTTGTCCCTGAAATAACTAACTAGTATTCACTGCTGGTATTAATGATTTTTCTCTCTTTTTTTTTTTTTAATTATTTTTCATTTTTATTTTGCCACAGATTACAGTTCTCATCTAACAGGACACATGGCTCTATTAAAGAAAAGTAAGAGATATTAAAAATATTTGAAATATATATTTTTAAAAGAGGACAGAAATGTCAAATGCAATTTCCAGTGCAACTGTTGTCACAGTTGCATGCAAATTTATAGTTTCAGTTTTGCTAAATTATGCTTAACTTTAAGTATACAAATAAGCTTTTTCCTTTTAACTAAGTCAGATAAGTATGGCCGTAAATCCCAATAATTTTAAGTTACTCACAGCTTTACTGCATGAGACTGAGGGATCTGGAATTTCCCATAAATGTTGCAGGTAGCTGCTGGTTTCACGTGGGTTGTGCCTAGAGCACTGAACCTGGCTTTTTTACAGAACTCGGCACATTAATGCTGCTTATACTCACAACTGAGGTGTGGCCCCAAGAAATTTGGGGTTCTTATCAGCTGTCAGGGTCAGTGACTGAAAATGGATGGGTATGTGTCTTCAGTTGTGCACCCAAAATTTCTCAGAAGTCAATGATCTGTTTCCTCAGATGGTTTAAATTAGTGCAGGTTCAGTGATGTATGTTTAGCAATTTCAACTTACTCTTATGCCCAGTTTGGGCCAGTTGGCCTTTTTGATTGAAGTAGTTCAAAACTTTGTTCCCCTCTGCTCTGTTCTACACCTTAAATACCTTTTATGGTTGTGCAAAAGTAACAAAGTAGTCTGATACAAGGAACTCTCATCATCAAAGTCGCTGTTGATGATGGTAATGTATTCCTTCCCGGTTGTACTCAGTGAACTGTCCTGGTACTTGCTCCTGGTTTGTTTATGCTGAATAACTTAAAATTATGCCAGACAGTCTGGTAGGAACTGCAAATCAGAATATGCAGTAAGGACTTTGCTGTTGCATGCTTTGTTTTGGCTTTACTAATTAAAGTAACGGTGTCAAAATATTTATGTATTTTCAAATATTTTGGGACATGTCTGGTTTCAGTAGTATGCTGGATTTGTTTTTCTAGTACTTTTACTTAAATACACCTTGAAGATCTGAACACTGGAAAAAAAATATTTCTATGTTTGAAGTTTTATCAGGGAAGTATGAGAGAAGGAAAGCACTAGGTAAAAATAATTAACTCGTGAAGTCCTGTGATGATAAACACTCAACAAACTAGCCGAGAAAAGAAAGTTCCAGGCTCCTGGTAAAATTCAGAAACATATGAATTTCCTAGTATGGATAATCCATATATATCAGGAGCTTAATGATTTATTGAGCAAATTATCCATGAAAATTAGATAGTTGGAAATTATTGTAATGGGGGAGAGATATTATGTTTTTAACAGAAAATTTTTAGCTTGATCAAATAACAAGAGAAAGGAGAATTTGATAAGTACGGCAAAAACAGGCTATGATGTGTACTAGTTGGAAATTGGATTTTTTTTAAAAAAATAGTATTTCGGAATTAGCTATTACGCTGATTGTTAACAAGTTTTCCCTTTTGTTTCAGTTAACCAGATCTTACTGTTACTTCTTGTCTTAACTGTGTGTGCCATTCTGTATAACAAAGTTCACCAAGGGCCATCTGCATTAAAGAGTGAAACAGGTAAATGACTTGTACTTCTGTTTCATTTATGTTCTTGGTTTCTATTCCTTCATTTAAATAGTGCTTTTTGTCTTACTGAATCCTGTTTGCCCTGCAGTAGATGAGCTACTCACACTGTTGCATATGCTCTGGGATGTGGAATTTTCTGCTTCAAAATTACCTGAATAAAATTGTAGCAGATCGATAGTAATGACCAAGAATTGTCATTGTAATTCAAATTTTAATCCAGATGTCAGTGATGTAGGTGGAAGCTGGAGTATATCCTTATTTGTGCTGAACAGTATTGGAGTTGTCAAGTGATAATAAACTGATCACAACTTGCCCCTTTGGGAATGATCTTAGCCTACCTATTTGTTTCAGAAAGATCATCAAATCTTGACATACTTTACAGCAGAAGTTTTTGCTGGATTTTTTTATAGTGACAGAAACCCGCTAGGGTTGATGTGGTTGGACTGGTATTAAATGTTTATACTAATAGCTTATTCGCTGTTCCCAAGATAAACAAACTCTGTCTCGGTATAAACCATTCTTTTTCAGCATATTTTTGTTGGGGCTGTTATGAGTTTCATGGTTATGTTTTAACCGGTATAAATATATCCATATAAATTCTACAAGTTAATTGGTGCTTGTGGTAAAAATCTTCCTTAGTGGTAGTATGAACTGATCTGGTGTCCTTTAGATTTTTTTCCCTTTTATCATTAGCTTCCTGATGGTACAAAGTTTTACACTCTTCCTTTCTAGCCTGCTTCCCAAAGAAGTGAAGCTCATGCAATTGCGCCAGCTCTTCTGCTTACCTCCTTCATTTGATCATTTTGGAACCTGTTGTTCCATCCGTACTAGATGTAACTGAGAAGTAGAAGTCTCAAAGGTATTCAAAGTTCTTTAGGTTTCATGTGAATAAGCAGCTACATGGAGGACAGGCTGGATTGTGCCCCTGCTGAGTAGAAGATACCAGGAACTCTGTTACCTATTCTCTTTGGAGGCATCCGACAGTCCAGCCAACCGGCACGGAGTTCTGGATTAGCGACAGCTCGTGCTGTGTGCCTTGCCAGATGTGTGTAGGATGTGGTAAGGAAATGGGGTGATTGCGATATGATCCCGCTGCTTATGGAACTCCAGACTCATTCCTACGACCCAGATCTGATGTAAAAAATATTCTTAATTTTCTGTTATAACGCAGTTTTGTTTCTTGTAGTTGATTTGGAGAGTCCTGAGGAAATGGAAGAAGAAATCCCAGTCGTAATCTGCGCTGCTGCGGGCAGAATGGGTGCAGCTGTAGCTGCGATCAGTAGCATCTACAGCAATACAGAGGCTAATGTTTTGTTCTACATAGTTGGGCTGAAGACTACCATCCCGCATATTCGGTATATACCAACCTTATTTTGTTTCATACTGTAGTTAGGATCGGGTTGTTGTTGTTTTTAGCGTGGGCATAGACTTTGTAGGACGTTTCAGGGAAATGTTTCTCCCTTTTATTTGAGTAGTGCTATTGGTAGCAATGCCCAGGATTCTCTACGTGTAGGAAGAAGGAGCATTTTCCCTACGCAAGGCACTGACTAGTGTGAAGGGAAATAGCCAGACCGTGCCCGTACCTGTGCCTCTCTGCCTTTTGTAGGTCGGCTGTGGAAGAGTCTGTGGTAAAGTAACTATATACATACTTACTTGTCACAATCCCAATTTTTAGAAGAGAGGCCAGAGGAGAAAATAAGCAATGGTGTCAAGAAATCAGACAAAATAATGAAAAAAAGTTTAGTCAAAAGAAAATATAGTTAGGAGGTGATGTGGCAGTCATCTTGAAAGATATAAAACTGTAAAATGGAGAAAACTAACCTCTGCTTTAAAAGTGCAGTATACAGGATTAAAAAAAAAGGTCTTTAATGTAGCAAGAAAGCCTAGAAAAATACCATTTAATGCTAGTGATGGTGAAAGACAGACTGTTTGGGCAACATTTATCTGGTTTTGGCAGTGGTTGGTTTTTTTGGGTGTTTGTGGGTTTGTTTTTGGTTTTTTTTTTTTCTTTTAAGAACAGGTTAAACAAATGTCTGTATGCAATAACTCTAGGCATGAGTGATTCTGTCTTGGGGTAGAATATATCCAGTGAGCTTTCAAGGTCTCTTATTCTCCTATGAGTCAGTGAATTTAATACTGGACTGCTCGCCACACACTCAATGTTTCTTTTATTCCTTCTTTTTTATCACAGAAAATGGATTGAAAATTCTAAACTGAAAGAAATAAAATTTAAGGTTGTGGAATTCAACCCTATGGTACTAAAAGGAAAAATTAGACAAGATGCATCGCGTCCTGAGCTACTGCAGCCTGTGAGTAAATGAACACCACATAACAAATTTTTAGGGGTTTTAATGCTTTTTACAGGCTTTAAAGTATTCTAGATCTCTGTTTGATGACATGGGGCTGTAAGCCAGAGAAGCCACATCAGGTCCAAACACTGCACCCTCACTCAAGAAGGAAAAGTGTACTATAAGAAGCTCCTTGCAACTTATCTGTCTTGCTGGAACCTCATTATTTGGTGGCACAAATTTGGTAATTTGAACGTGACGTATCTTTAAGAACATATTTACAGTTTATTAGAGGGAAAAAATCTAATAGTGTTCTTTGTGCCTCCACAATGCTGAGTTGGCTGCATTCTGCTTGTGTCCAGGGTTAATTCAGAGGCTAATGACTACTCTAAGTATTAGTGGTTGCCAGAAAAGGCAAATCAGATGTTAAGAATTATTAGTAAGGGTTGAAATAGAGCACATAATTATGCCACGCTACAAGTCCATAGTTTTCCTAAATACTATGTGCAATCTTCATCCTCTTATTTGAAGAAGATGTAGCACCACTAGAAAATGTTCAGATCCGTTCAGAATGTTTGTTCTTGCTGCCCTTCTTTGAGCCTTTGACATTTCTAATATATGGAGAAGATTTCATGCAAGGAATCACTGGGTTAAAACTGTGTAGCCTGGAAATGTGACCTCTAGTGTGAAATTACTAGAGGTCTACATAAATGAGTGGCATGGAGGACTGAAGGGGGGGTGGTTGCTCACTGCCTCTTCCAATGCAAGAACTGATGGCCATTAGATTAAATTAGTAGCAGTTACAGTCAGAACAAGAAATGTTGTATGTTTTTCATGCAATGAATACTAAACTTCTAGAATTCCTTGCTGAAAGGTCTTATGAATGTAAAAATCTAAAGGGATTCAGTGAGGACTGAAGTTTATATTTAGACGGATCACATCTGGTTCAGGAAATCCCTTGAGCTGAAAATAGCTGAGAGCTAGGAGTATACTTGGAGCAACTTTTCTGTATGCTTGCTCTATTCTTATTTTTCACTGAGCATCTGCTTCGGACCACTCTGAAGGCAGGTGCTGGGTAAAATGGTCTGAATCGGTATGATTGTTCTTACGTTCTCAGTCCCCTTTCCCTCTGCTGTGTTCTTCGTTACTGTTGTAGAAGTTGTTGTCCCATATCTGTGCCACCAGTCAAACCATTTCTATAGAGTGGCATGATGACACTTAAATTTGAAGTGTTTTTGTTATGTATGCTGTAAAAATGCTTTAGGAAGAGCATGGCCAGCAGGTCTAGGAAGGTGACCCTTCCTCTTTACTCAGGAATGGTGAGGCTGCCTCGGAAGTACTGTGTCTAGTTCTGAGCTCCCCAGTACAAGACAGTTATGGACTTAGTGGGGTGAGTCCAACACAGGGCTGCAAAGACCACTAAGGGACTGCAGCATCTTTTGTATGAGGAGAGGCTGAGAGAGCTGAGGCCTGGGGAAGAGAATGCTCAGCAGGACCTTACCAATGTGTATAAATACCTGAGGGGAGGGATAAGACGCAATGGGCACAAATACATGACATTTTTTCTGAGCACAAGAGTGAGGGTGGTCAAACACTGGAGCAGCTTCCCCAAAGAGGTTCTTGAGTCTCCATCTGTGGAGATATTTAAAACCCATCTGGGCATGGTCCCCAGCAGCCTGCTCGGGTGGACCCTGCCTGAGAAGAGGGGTTGGACAAGATGATCTCAAAAGGCTCCATCCAACCTAAATGATTCTGTGAAGAAGCAGCTGTTTGGGGATGCTTGGTTAGGGCTGGAGTAAGAAAGATAGGGTTAAATAATAATAATAATAATAATAATGGATTCAAGATACTATGGATAGTAAAGCTGGGAGGGAGGAAGCAAATGATTGCTGGCTAGCGCTCAATGAAGAGAGAAATTAAAACTGATTGTTAATAGAGACAGAAGCATGAGACTAGTACATTAAACAGCTTTACCATTTAGTCATTATCTTTTTTTTCTGTTTAATAGCTGAACTTCGTTCGATTTTATCTTCCTTTGCTTATCCAGAAACATGAGAAAGTAATATATTTGGATGATGATATCATTGTTCAAGGTAAGCTGTCATCTAAAAAGCAGAATTAGAGTCAAAGTGATTGCAGCTTTTACAGTCGTTAGGAAATGTGAGATATGATGGAAGCTTCTAGGAGTGTTGCACTCAGGAAAACTACAAATGATCTGTCTGTTCATTTAAAGGAAAGTCTGAAGAAGACCTTATCTCCATATATCTTTTGAGTGGTTGGTCTTGATCCAAATTTTATGTATGGGTTTAATTGTAATTGAATCTGGTGAACTGCTGAAAGATATCGTGGATTTCACTTAGGTGCTGCAACATTTATTGTTAAGTATGTGACATGCATTTCCTGCTGGTATTTGAATTCCCACAAATGCTACCAGTTCCTTATCCAGAATTGCTGTTCTTGCAAGCAAGAAGAATTTACTCAAATAAGAGGGTTAAAATTCCAAACACTCAGAAAAGGTTTTGAGCATCTTCAGCTCAGAATCCATAGCAATTTGCAGAATCATGATCTAAAAGTTCAGAGTTCCAAGGCAAATGGGAGCAGTTAGATGATGTTCAAATCCTGGATTTTTTTTTTTTTTCATATGAAGAAATCTAATTAGAGGAACAATTATAATTTTTTAAAAGATTAACTTACCATTTTTTTCTCTTCTGTTTCCTAGCGTATTTTTTTTTCTCTGTAGAGTTATTTTCCTCCCTTGTTTTACCAGTTGTCATCTTGTTATTTTATAACATTTTTTTAATCCGAATGTTGTGGTTTAACCCTGGTGGGCAGCTAAGCACCACGCAACCATTCACTTGCTTCCCCCCCCCCATCCCCATCCCCAGTGGGATGGGGGAAGAGGAAAGGAAGAATAAAAGCAAGAAAACTTGTGGTTCAAGATAAAACAAACAAATAATTGTTTAATAAGTGAAGGATAAGTGGAAGAAGAGAAGAAAATAAAGCAAGTAATACAAAGGCAATCAGTTGCTACCTCTGGTGGGTAGATTGATGCCTGGCCAGTTCTTGAGCAAAAGCTGGCTAACCCCACCAAGACCCCCCCTTTCCCCTTTTATTGCTGAGGATGACGTTACGTGGTATGGAATATCTCTTTGGTTGGTTTGGATCGTCTGCCCAGTTGTGTCCCCTGCCAGCCTTTTGCGTACCCCTGTATCTGTTCTCTGGAGGGGGGAGAGCAGAGTGAGAAACAGAGAAGGCCTCGATGCTTGCANAAACAGAGAAGGCCTTGATGCTTGCAAACACTGTTCAGCCAAAACTAGAATTTTAGTGTGCTGTCTGTACCCTTTTGGTTAAAAATCTAAACCCCAGCACCATATGAGCTGCTGTGAATAAAATTAACTCTAAACCTAGCCAGGTGTCCTGGTTTGAGGTAAAACAGAGCCAATTTTCTTTTCAGAAATTTTGCTAGCATTAAATTGGAAGTAGAAAACACAGTGCAGGGAAATTTTGCGTGCCATTGCAGTATCTAGCATGCAGTATTTTCCGGGTACTGTGACTATTACTTTCTTGCCAAATATACAGGAAATAGCGTACCCTATCAGGGAGAGCATCTGTCACTTGTTTTAGTGGCCCAAACTGTGACACCGGGCTCAGTGAACAGGTACAACAAAAACATTTTACCTGTCCTTGTTAAACGTTAAAGGGATGTTCCCATGAAAATTTCCTTTGGAAAGGACTGAGTATAACTATAATAAACTCTTTGACATAAATTAATCTTTGCCGTAAAACATTAGGATCAGTTAATTTACACATGGCAAAAGTGTAATTTTATTCTCTGCTGCTTTTCTGCACCTTTTAAATAGTTTTGTCTCTTTAGCAGCAGATTTCAGAACATCTGCGCTTAAAGGGACTGCAATTAGCTGCTTTATAAACTATGATTAATCTGCTCTGCCTGTCTCATTTTAATTTGCAATAGACTTCATATCAGTTCAACATGTGTGTTTCCAGTGGTTCTCTCTGCTTTTTGGTTTTGTTGTTCTGGCATCAATGAGCAACAGCAATATTTAACTCTTTGAGGATTCTTAAAGTCTTCATCTACGCTCCAATTTCACGAGCACTTTAAGCTGAGTCCACCACTTCCGCTGCATCCCTCCTCCTTGTACCTGCAAAGGCGCTCACCGGACAAGGAGCTACAGGGGAGAATCCAGCGGAAGGCTCTGAAAATGATCAGGGGACTGGAGTATCTCTCTTGAGAGATGAGGCTGAGGGACCTGGGTCTGTTTAGCCTGGAGAAGAGAAGACTGAGAGGGGATCTCATCAATGCTTATCAATATGTAAAGGGCGGGTGTCAAGAGGATGGGGCCAGGATCTTTTCAGTGGTGTCCAGCGACAGGACAAGGGGCAGTGGGCACAAACCGAAACACAGGAAGTTTCATCTCAGCATGAGGAAAAACAACTTTACTTGAAGGGTGACAGCACTGGAACAGGCTGCCCAGAGAGGATGGGAAGTCTCCTTCTCTGGAGATAATGTGGAGATACTCAAAACCCGCCTGGATGTGATCCTGTCCAACTTTCTGTAGGTGAACCTGCTCTGGCAGAGGGGTTGGACTAGATGATCTCCAGAGGTCCCTTCCAACCCCTACCGTTCTGTGATTCTGTGAAATGTGATTACTTTCAGCCTGAATTACTTCCCTGGTAGGAGTCAAGGAAGCGTGGCTAGGAGAAGAAGGGAGGTAGGGCTTTCTCTTTCATTGGGGGTGTCAGCTTATGTCAGCTCCTGTTTCTGGAGCTGCAGGATAAAGGTGCAGTTTCACGTTACAGCTCACGNTCCCCCCCCCCATCCCCATCCCCAGTGGGATGGGGGAAGAGGAAAGGAAGAATAAAAGCAAGAAAACTTGTGGTTCAAGATAAAACAAACAAATAATTGTTTAATAAGTGAAGGATAAGTGGAAGAAGAGAAGAAAATAAAGCAAGTAATACAAAGGCAATCAGTTGCTACCTCTGGTGGGTAGATTGATGCCTGGCCAGTTCTTGAGCAAAAGCTGGCTAACCCCACCAAGACCCCCCCTTTCCCCTTTTATTGCTGAGGATGACGTTACGTGGTATGGAATATCTCTTTGGTTGGTTTGGATCGTCTGCCCAGTTGTGTCCCCTGCCAGCCTTTTGCGTACCCCTGTATCTGTTCTCTGGAGGGGGGAGAGCAGAGTGAGAAACAGAGAAGGCCTTGATGCTTGCAAACACTGTTCAGCCAAAACTAGAATTTTAGTGTGCTGTCTGTACCCTTTTGGTTAAAAATCTAAACCCCAGCACCATATGAGCTGCTGTGAATAAAATTAACTCTAAACCTAGCCAGGTGTCCTGGTTTGAGGTAAAACAGAGCCAATTTTCTTTTCAGAAATTTTGCTAGCATTAAATTGGAAGTAGAAAACACAGTGCAGGGAAATTTTGCGTGCCATTGCAGTATCTAGCATGCAGTATTTTCCGGGTACTGTGACTATTACTTTCTTGCCAAATATACAGGAAATAGCGTACCCTATCAGGGAGAGCATCTGTCACTTGTTTTAGTGGCCCAAACTGTGACACCGGGCTCAGTGAACAGGTACAACAAAAACATTTTACCTGTCCTTGTTAAACGTTAAAGGGATGTTCCCATGAAAATTTCCTTTGGAAAGGACTGAGTATAACTATAATAAACTCTTTGACATAAATTAATCTTTGCCGTAAAACATTAGGATCAGTTAATTTACACATGGCAAAAGTGTAATTTTATTCTCTGCTGCTTTTCTGCACCTTTTAAATAGTTTTGTCTCTTTAGCAGCAGATTTCAGAACATCTGCGCTTAAAGGGACTGCAATTAGCTGCTTTATAAACTATGATTAATCTGCTCTGCCTGTCTCATTTTAATTTGCAATAGACTTCATATCAGTTCAACATGTGTGTTTCCAGTGGTTCTCTCTGCTTTTTGGTTTTGTTGTTCTGGCATCAATGAGCAACAGCAATATTTAACTCTTTGAGGATTCTTAAAGTCTTCATCTACGCTCCAATTTCACGAGCACTTTAAGCTGAGTCCACCACTTCCGCTGCATCCCTCCTCCTTGTACCTGCAAAGGCGCTCACCGGACAAGGAGCTACAGGGGAGAATCCAGCGGAAGGCTCTGAAAATGATCAGGGGACTGGAGTATCTCTCTTGAGAGATGAGGCTGAGGGACCTGGGTCTGTTTAGCCTGGAGAAGAGAAGACTGAGAGGGGATCTCATCAATGCTTATCAATATGTAAAGGGCGGGTGTCAAGAGGATGGGGCCAGGATCTTTTCAGTGGTGTCCAGCGACAGGACAAGGGGCAGTGGGCACAAACCGAAACACAGGAAGTTTCATCTCAGCATGAGGAAAAACAACTTTACTTGAAGGGTGACAGCACTGGAACAGGCTGCCCAGAGAGGTTGGGAAGTCTCCTTCTCTGGAGATAATGTGGAGATACTCAAAACCCGCCTGGATGTGATCCTGTCCAACTTTCTGTAGGTGAACCTGCTCTGGCAGAGGGGTTGGACTAGATGATCTCCAGAGGTCCCTTCCAACCCCTACCGTTCTGTGATTCTGTGAAATGTGATTACTTTCAGCCTGAATTACTTCCCTGGTAGGAGTCAAGGAAGCGTGGCTAGGAGAAGAAGGGAGGTAGGGCTTTCTCTTTCATTGGGGGTGTCAGCTTATGTCAGCTCCTGTTTCTGGAGCTGCAGGATAAAGGTGCAGTTTCACGTTACAGCTCACGGTAGGCAGCTGCTGATGGAACAGGCCTCTCCTGTCCCCAGGCAGCTCCTGTTACTTGTGACATATCTACAGTTGTGCAGCTGCAGAATAAGCTGATTCAGCTGGTTGACCTGGCAGGAGACCAAAAAAAAAAAAAAATCCAAACCTAAATTTGGGGTTTATTTTTTATTTTTTCCTTTGCTTCAGCCAGCCTATCTTGCTCACCCTTGGGCCATGCAGTCATAGTGCCCAGAAGAGAGGAATAAAGATGGATATGTGGGAGTGATGTGGAAGGAGGGAGCGAGCCTGTTCTGGCAGCTGCTCCCTATGTCTTAGCTGTAATGTGTGACTGAGCTCTCTGTCAGATTTCTCTGAAACAGGAGTGAATGATTATGCCCCTGTACTCAGCACTGGTGAGGCCGCAGCTTGAGTGCTGTGTTCAGTTTTGGGCACCGCAGTATCGGAGGGACATTGAGGTGCTGGAGCATGTCCAGAGAAGGGCAACGAAGCTGGTGAGGGGTCTGGAGAACAGGTCTTACGAGGAGCGGCTGAGGGAATTGGGATTGTTTGGCCTGGAGAAGAGAAGGTTGAGGGGAGACCTTATCACTCTCTACAACTACCTGAAAGGAGGTTGTATTAAGGTGGGCGTCAGTCTCTTCTCCCAAGTAACAAGCGACAGGACAAGAGGAAGTGGCCTCAAGTTGTGCCAGGGGAGGTTTAGGTTGGATATTAGGAGAAACTTCTTTACCGAAAGGGTTATCAGGCATTGGAACGGGCTGCCCAGGGAGGTGGTGGAATCGCCGTCCCTGGAGGTATTTAAGACGGGTAGACGTGGTGCTGAGGGACATGGTTTAGGGGTGGTTTTGGCATAGGTTTATGGTTGGACTCGATGATCCTGAAGGTCTCTTCCAACCCAAGTGATTCTATGATTCTATAAGGAGTGAATGGGGTTTTCGGGGGTTTAACTTTGGGATCATGTGTTGTTGGTCATAGCTTTCTGCAAAGCAGTAAGAATGAAACGTACTGATCTTGGGGTGTCAGCCCAGAATGGTTTGGTTTGATTTTTTCTTTTCTTTGTTTCTTTTTTTTGCTTTTCTCTTGAAAAGCAGAAGCTATTTAGAATCAGGAGAAAATCATAGCAGGGCATGTCAATCTTCAACAATTAAGTGTCCCATTAATTCAAATTCCATTTCTTGGTGGGACATGAGTCCTAAACCAAGTTTTTCGACCGGCTGATGAGTTCAGAAAAACAAATAATCTCTGCTTATTTCAGAAATAGCAGTTCTGCTGTTTGCAGTGTGGGGAATGTTTTTGGTTACTAGTCTTTGAATGAGCTCACCTCAGGCCATATGTGGCCTGCCAAGATAATTCATTTTCCCTGGGACTGACCCGTGCCCGGCAGCAAAGCTGGGAGCTGCGGGGGATTTGGATGCAGACTCACTCAGTTGCTGTGGCAGAGCCGTGCTTCCCACCTGCCCTGAAACTGTTCTGGCGCATCACGGGTACCTGCTGGACAGGTGATGAGCAAGATGCCATGTGTTACATTATTCCCCTCCGCCAGGAAGGAGTCGGGTGGTCTGTGAAGCCAGCAGGGATGGTCAGCTGTGACAGGCACATTTCAACCATCCAGGTCGCTTACTAGGAGGTATAAACATAGTAACACCAGGAAAAACCTGATCTGTGCAACATTTGTGGGACTTGAAGGGGCTCGGAAAAATTGCCTGTGCCCTCCCTGTCCAAAGGCAAGCTGTGTGCAGGCAGAACTTTGTAAGCAGGCTTCTTAACAGGGTAATCGGCTTCTGCTGTAGCTCGTTTTGGCCATTCAGAACAGAATGTGGATGTAATGAACGCTGATGATAATACCTAAAGATAGACCTTAGACATCCAAGTAGAGGACTCAAATTTGAAAATTGTCCCATATTGCAAAATTCAGCCTTCCTTAATATCTGGGCTATCTCCTAAAATTCATAAGTAACCTATACAAGAACAGAAGTTATCCTGTCAACTCTGTAGCAGTACAGTAGGTTTCTTCTTATGCTTTTGACCTTTCTGTAATCAGGTGACATCCAAGAACTCTTCGATACTAAGTTGGCTCCTGGACATGCTGCAGCTTTTTCAGATGATTGTGATCTGCCTTCTACACATGAAATGGTTAGAAGTGTAGGGATGCAGGTAAGATACCATTTTGGAATTATAATCAGGAATGTATTTACCCACAAATGTGAGATGATTTTATACATTTTCCCCGAAGGGAAATTTATATTTTCTTTTTTTAATAGTTTTATAATAGTTTTGCAAGTAATTAAGAACTAATTTTTTTAGTAATTCTGTAATGATATGGTGTTACACAGAGTTGATTCCTGTAAAAATTTAAATCTCTATTGCTCTTTGGATTTTACTAAGTTGTTTAGTATTTTGCTATCAGCAGATGATGATAAATCAAATATGCTTAAAGGAGCATATCATGAAGACAGAATACATGATTTGTAGTAGTCAAAATGGGAGCAAAACTCGGGAAAACAGGTTTAAAGGCTAATTTCTGAACTGAGTTCCCCAGAATTGCCAGTGAGTCCCTCTAGCATTAGAGCTGTGCAAGTGTGATGCTACATCACAAGCCACAAGAAAGACAAACACGTGGTGAGGGAAGAGCCTTATCAAACTCCCATGGAACGATACTGTGGAAAAAGTAATTCAGTAGTTGGAAGCATCCTGCTGTACAGCCTTGTGTCATATGGAAATCAAGACAGGTAACCATCATCTAGAAACTCAGCTTTGGGAGCATGTGTTTAGTCTCCCTGTGAGTGGTAGAGAGATGCATTTACACTTACCTTCATAGAGATTCATATGGGATAAACCTACTTTTTTTATTTCTCAGAACACGTACATGGGATTCCTGGACTATAGAAAGCAAGCAATTAGAGATCTTGGCATCAGCCCCAGCACCTGCTCCTTTAATCCTGGAGTAATTGTTGCTAACATGACTGAATGGAAACATCAACGGATTACAAAGCAGTTGGAAAAGTGGATGCAAAGAAATGTCGAGTATGTGTGGAAATCTAGCTTTGCACTTTACTTTCAATACTCACTTTACAGTTTTATTTTCTGTTTAAAAGGTCTTATAAGTTTATTAACTCCAAGCAGTCTTTCTTTGAGATCTCATCAAGTGAAATAGCTGATGTTCCAGAATTCCCATCTGCTTAAGTCTTGACCAATAGTGTACCAGGAAATGGCCACCTGAAATGTTAGTCTCGTGTTTAATCATAAACCACATTTAATCCTGAGGGACGCTGAGAACACATGGTTCTTGTTTTGGGTGACCAACCTCACTTGGATCAAGCCACTTTTAGGATCTTCCCTTCCTGAGGCTGGCTTGAAGGAGGAATGTTTCCTTGTTTGTGTGGGTCTCTCCTCTTGTAATGTCAGCCAGAGTGTAACTGGACACCACATTTCTTAAATACCAATAGAAAACACTTTTTTTTTTTTTGCTCTAGATGAATGAAATTTGACATGAAAGATGTCTTTTTGGCATTGACCATGCATTAAGTTGTGACATAGTGAAACAAACGCTGTTCTTTTTTTTTTCGTTTGTTCACTGTTAAACTGTATTTGCAAATGTGACATTTACTTTCTTCCTCTGCAAAGGGTTAAATTTAAATTTAGTAAGGCCAAACTGAAACTGGATAGCTTGTGCTGTTGGACTAGGTCCATCACTTGTTAGTTTCAGAAATGAACTGAGGAGAGACACAAATGATAAGCATGCGAGCAAATGAAAACCCAAATGTCTTTCTCTTACTCTGCTCATGCAACATACCCTGACAAGCTGTTGCTGTGGTTTTTAAGAGACTGAAAAAACTCCATGAATATTACTGCAAGTTTTGGCTATAAAGTTGATTTTATACCATCATAACACATTCATGTTCCTTTTAGCTGGATTTTGAAATGACAGTGAAATAAATTGCTTAGCCGTGGAAACCCAGTTTTGAGGGGAGGTTATGATTTTTTTTGTCCTGTGGCTTCTAAGCGTCTCTCGGTACTTCCCCGGTTTCCTCCTCATTAGGCTGGCGGGTGGCACAGTGTCCCGGAGGTGGGGTGGCTTTGCCCATGTGCCAACTGGCTGTCCAGCCCTCAAGCACGCTGTGGCTGGACCTTCGGCTGCTACCTCCTAATGCCCCTCCTTACAGGGATTTGGCTTCATCTGGGCCTGGATTTATCACAAAATTAATAGGAAATTGATATCCTTTAGATGTCAGTTCATACTAACTAGGCTTTGGCAAAATCCGAAGTTAATTTATGGGTCTATAAGCTGAGGGAGGGGGGGAAAGGGGAAGAAGGAGGGAAGGAGACACACAGAAATGTGCATTTTCTTAAGAAACCAGGATAAAACATGTTTGATAACTTTATGTTAACAGCTTTTTTTTCTACTGTAAACTTTGTCAGCCTTGTAGGCTATATGCAGTGTGTGGAAGTAATTGGCTTCGTGTTGGGTTTGACTCCCGTTTTCCTTGGTAGCAACCATTTACTCAACAGGAACTGGAGTTGCAAATACCAGCAGTGAACAGCATTAGAAAGGAGTACGCTGAAAACTGGTCTGTTCAAAATGGTTTTGATTTTTGCCAGGAAACTTATTTTTAATCTCCTGCCCTTTGTACTAAAGATTCTTTGATTGAGGTTTTGAACATATTTTTTTTTCCTGTTGCAGGGAAAACCTCTACAGCAGCACCCTTGGGGGAGGCGTGGCAACCTCTCCAATGCTGATTGTATTTCATGGAAAGTATTCCACTATTAATCCTATGTGGCACATAAGGCATCTTGGTAAGTTTTAACTTCCCGCTGTTTGCAGGTGGAACTAAATAAAGGGAGCAGTTTCTAAGATTCCGATACAGGACCGTACGTTACTTTACCCCAGTGTGTGATTTTATCCCTTGGATGTGCAGCGTGTAATCCTTGCTTCCCCAACTCTCCCTAGTCCTGCTTTCTCTAGGGTAGGGCAGAAGGTGGGGGTTCCCCGCCGGTGTCATTAAGAAAATATCTTAACAGGTCAAGCAAACGAAATAGTTGCACCCCTGCAAAAAACCCCAAACCCTAATCATCATTAAATTGGATTAAAAAAGGAAAAAAAACCCCAAATACCAAGGTCAGAGTTACGCGTTTGAAGACCAGGTAACCTATATTGTCATAAACTAAGGAAAGAATAGATGAAAGATGTGAATGTAGTGAGAGACTGGACAAAATCAGATGCTCTTTTAGTAGGCACACCGGAAAAAATGGGATGCCTGGCAGCATTTGTGTATTCAGTGCTCTGGAGGATGCCATTGGCTTTCACCTGGGAACAGTGAATTATCCTGGGAAAAAGATAATGGCTTAGCTGCTGTAGTTAAATGAGAAGTAAAAGGATTTTATTTATTTATTTTTTTTTAACTCCAGCTATGCCAAGATGTTAAAAGTGTTAGGAGAGAGGAAACTTGATGAGATTTTTTTGCTGATGCAGCACTAGAGGCATAAAGCTGGAAAAAGCTACTCTGTGGTAAACTAGTTGTCTACTAACAGGTGAACCCAGGCTGATCAGACTTCTTAAGAAAAGAACTGAATTCACCTCACTCCATAGTGACTTCCATTATTAAAAACTGGATGTGAAGAAAACCTTTTTTTTTTTTTTAATCTGCCACTGCAGGTTGGAGTCCTGATAGCCGTTACTCAGAGCATTTTCTTCAAGAAGCTAAATTACTTCACTGGAATGGAAGATACAAACCTTGGGACTATCCCAGTGTTCACACTGATCTCTGGGAAAACTGGTTTATTCCTGACCCTTCAGGGAAGTTCAAATTAACTCGTCCCGATAGCTGATACTGAAGCCATTTAAATGCATCTCTTCGCTATGTTTTGCAGTATGTAATAGTTTTCTAAAATCAGTTAATCATACAACATGTTGCATCTCAAACTAAGTATGTGTTAAATATATGAATAAATGACCATCAGTCTTGTGTTTATGGCTGGAGAGGGAGGCCGGAGTGACAGTTAAACAGTTCAGCTTATCTTGACTTTCACAAGTTTACTTGACAATGAAGTATTTTCATTAAATGTTTACAGAGGTGAAATTCAGTACCAGACAGTGCGCTTTAATGAAAGGAAAAATCTACACAGGAAATACTAGCAGTATTACAAACAAGGTGTCTTTAGTCATCTAGCCCATATTAAAAAGCCCGAGATGAAAACTTACACAGCATTTTCCTGCGTAGACTGCTGTTGCAAGGTGACTCTGCTTTGCGGTGTGGCTGTGTGCTACGTGTCCTCTAGCATTCAGACCCCTGCTAGCAAAACGCAAAAGCGCATTCCAAGACACTGCAATACAATTCCTGATTTTATTGTGAAACATTGACAGATTGAAGACAGACTAAGAACTTTTATATTACTGTAATGAAAAGAGCACCAGTTCTGAGGGAGTATACATAGAATTGCAGTATTTAGCGAAATGGCCATTGTACGCTTAACTGTATTTTATACTGAGATATACCCTAGTAGGTGACTCCGTTAACGAAGAGACCTTTCCCTTCCAATCCAAGTAGTTATATCCTACTGTGCTACATACTCAGTAGTGCTAATTACATGCTTCTGGTTTTGTTGAAAAATAAAATGGAATTGTAACAAATCCCTGATGCAAGATACTTTGAGCACCTGCAGGAAAACGTCCATGTAAACAGCAACACATGATACAGTACACTTTAAATAACAGACAAGACAAGTCCTATACCTTTTTGACAATATACTGAACAGCTTGACGCTGAAGCTAATAAACACAGTCAGAATCATAATGCGCACCTCCTTGATTTAAGACGCTCAGAATTAAGCCACGTAATTTGGGAAGAAAACTGTAAACATTGTGCCTGCCTCACACCAGGTTGACAGCATGTGATCTCCGCGAGAGCCGTTACAGCAGGATTGGAATGTACGCTAGCTCGTTACACTCAACGCGTGATGACTGTCACTGGCTGTGAGGAAAGGATAAAACACACCAGTACAGGAATCGCTGACCAGTGTGGATTGTGGAGATACTGTTTGTATCCGTTTTTGAAGTAGCACCTTGAAAGCACCTACTGTCATAAGATCATCAAAACTTTAATGTTTTGATCAACTTATTGCTTTTATATCATCTCTTCTTCACACGATAAAAGAGGGAAAGACGGTGATGGTTAGGCACAAGCATGGAATCTCATTTCTTTCTCAGTCATTAATGTTGGCCAAGAATGTGTATCATTTAAGCAAGTTCCTCCCACGAGAGCTGTAGTTTCTCCAGCTGACTTCTTATTCATGGAACAGCTGCCCTTATATTTAACTTAGTATTTTTTCCTTGTAAGAGGAATAAGGAGAACACCCTCTAAGGCCTTACAGATTGAAGAGAACTGAATGGTAAAAACTGTTAAATCACAAACCTCTTCCACCCTGTGCTAATCATACCCGATGTAAACAAGATAGCTGTGCATGGTTTTTACAGGGAATGCCGTCTTTCAATTCCCTGCAATGTCATCTCTTCAAAGGGGTTGTCTCCTGCCAAAGGTCAGGTGAAGAGATTAATCACACAGAAATGACCAAGAGTTTAAACGCCACAGAATTCAAGAACCACCGTTGTTTCAATTTGTGTTTTTTTTTTTTTTTAAGGAATTCCAGTTCCTTATGTTGGAATTTAAGGGGCAAGAGATGGAGTGGTAGGGATACCTTACCCTAAGACAGCTCAGTTAGAGTATTTTGGCCCTGTCCTGTGCAACACAAGTTTTCCTCCCCAGTGTTGTGACTTGAGATGATGTTTCCACTCCCTTAGTCCTGAATACGGTCCAATGGCTAAAGAGACAGAGCGCTCTCTTTTCCCACACAGCAAATGCTCAGTACTCACAGCTGGAGAACACAACTTTCTGCACTTTTTAAGGAGGAAAAAGGCAGACTTAAAAAGCACAATTTGCTTAACTGTGCATGATTAAAAACACCACTTCATGTAAGATAAGGGTACACTTCCCATTTTCTCCCCTGGATATAAAAGGATTAGGAGATACCCAAATATTGAGGCATCAGTAAAAAGTATACTGCTGCTGTTACTAGTAGAGTACGATTTCTGGAATAAAATTAACGCCCCAAAGAAATCTTCACAAATGAGAAAGCAATTTGTCAAAAACTGCGGGAAATGGTATACATTAAATATAAAACTCATATACAAAAAAGGGCTAACTTTTTTTTAAAAAGTTTGGACAGTTCCTTAAAATTATCTAGTTCATTGATTAGAGTCTACCACACACTTACTTTGGAATATAATAAAATAACTAGGGGAGATAAAATACTATTAAAATGCTTCAGTTGGAGAACCGAGGTACCAATCTTGATCACTGCATTAAAACTGCAGCATGTATGCATAGCCGAGAAGAAACAGCTCTTATGTGCTGCCTCCTTCTTCTTCCCGTGTCATACCAGCGTTGAACTCTGGAATCTGGTCTGCAAAGGACTGTGTCATCCATTGTCCATTAGGAACTTCACCGAAGGACGACCCCTCACAGTACTGTGGATCGCTTGCTGCTAAAACAAACAAAAATAAGTCAGTTTTTGAAAAACAGCTGAATACCACTAAGTATTTGTTACTAAGTGATGGTTTGCAGACGGAATGCCCCAAGAGCCACACTCTACCAGTTCCATTTGAAGAGAAACTGCACTGTTCACTTTCATACGGTGCACGATCACAGTAAGCTCCTCCATACGCTGCTTCATAACCTGGATCGTATTTTTCTTCTTTGACAGCCATCTTTTTAGCGTCCTCTGCCGAAAGACAAGACCTCAGGTATTAATATTCAGAATAAAAATGATCAAAAAGCATTTTTAATCAGAGAACGCTTGAAAAACAGCCAGACATTCTACAAGATAATTCCTGCTCCCCTTAGATAATTAAGACTGTACTAAAAGGAGAGCGGAATCTGTAATTCTACCCCACACGATTTAGGATGGCACATCTCCCCCTCGCCTTGAATTCTTTATTTCTTTTTGCTTGGGGAAACTGCTAGTCATGTTGTACACTACACTACATTTTAATAAAGGATTAACGAAATAACCACTATACCTTGTGCAAGTTGCAAGTCAAATGTGTACTGCACCTCCTGCACCTCTGTGTTGGGTGCGATGCCTTTCAGTTGATCCCTTAAGTCTTTCAGCTTTATGTAATAATGAACTTTATCTTGTGCACGAGGAAATTGAGCACATCTTGCACTGGATGATGGCATAACATAGCAGAGCTTGAGACAAAAAGCAAGAAAAATAGCATTACCAGTCCCGGAGCTACAAGTGAATATTTAATGCATTGAGAATAAACAGTTACGCTCGCTATTTTAACCCTTTGTACAAACTTCAACGAATGCCACAGGTGGTTGTGGAAGAGAATAAAAGGAGCTTTTCATTCTTGGTGAGCTAGATGTCATGCCCTGAAGAGAGGGGCCGATTATCAGCTGCTGAAGCGAGGACAATTTCCACCAGTTGTGGTTTATGTGCCGCAGGAGCAGCAGTACCAGTTCCGTGTTAGGAGAAGCACAATTTACAAGTGTATGCCAGGGAGCGAAGCGCACTCTGGAGCTCCTTGAGTAAGCGGAGCTCCGAGCCAGAAAGTCCACAGAGGAGTACGTGACAGCATGCAAGCACCCCAAACCAGCGAGGGAGGCATCACAGGTTAATTAGCCTGGCTTCTTGGCCAAGCATGTCTGCACCACACTTGCCAGGATTTGAAACTCTGGAGTCAGCGTGGTTGATGCCAACTTAAGTGTCTCTATCTCTGCCAACAGCCCTAACTAAAGACATAAAGTTAGTTCAGGAAAAGGGAACTGTATGTATCCAATACTCTTATTACCATGCAGTATTTATAAACAAGTACTAGTAACATGGATTATTTATCTTTCTTACAAATACATCTACTGTGGAAGTTTTTAAGAGCTACTTAAGAAGCAAGCACTTTATCACCAACAGTTTTTCAGGCTCTGATGGCAACACTTCACCTTTAGAGGACAACTTAAAACGAGCTTAAACTTGCAGCACCAGTAATTTGGGATAGAAATAAAAACCACCCAAACTTTTGAACTGACAAGGTAATGATGCTTTGGAATAAGCTACCTTGGCAGGTAGCGCTGGCAGCCTTTGCCTTAACCTGTTTATAAGAACAGGTAAAATAAACCTGTTTGTGATGATACATAGCTGGTCTTTTGAGATAACTTCCAGCATTAGATGTCTATGAGTAAGGCACTCTGCATCAAACTCTTTTATCTAAAGTGTCCAATTTAATTTCAGGCTGCAAATCAGCTTAAGAAGAGCAAGTCTGATGGAAGTGCTTGGCCATGCCCAGGTCCAGCAATGCTGTAGCTGTAGTGTGTAACAGCAGAACGATGGACTGTGGCACTACTAGCACCACGGTAACATTTGGTATCAAAATTCAGTAATACATACAGGGAACTGGACACAGAGAATGAGATTAAAGATGATGACAGTTATCCTAACAGCACATGCTTTATTCATATTTTAGAGAGTCCTCAGAGAATGCACTAACCTCCTAACCACAATACACCATTTCCCAAACACAATCCACAAGTCTGAAGAAGCTGCATTAAAGATATGTCTGAAAATTGCACTATTCCCCGTTCTCTACTTGAGTAGAGCCTTTCATATCACTTGTACTTTGGGCAAACTTTGACGTTATTGTAAGTGTGTGCAAGTTCTGAGACTCTGTTAGTTTTGAAATAACCAAAATAGAGTGCCTTGGTTTTGTTTCTCAGTATCAATACTCACAGTTTCTGTATCTGGCACCTTGTGCGGCTGCAGTCCAAATTCCAAGTTCTTCACTTTTATTCCAAAAACTTCTTTACTAAAAATTTCATAAATACCTAAAATGAAAAGAAGATAGGATAAGTGGATCAAAAAAACCCACAACCTATGACAGAACAAATTCATTTAAAAAAAAATCAAGGTTCTCACATTTTCCATTGAAAGCTGCTATACGAGGTTTATACTTTTGTAACTTCTGCATCAGAATTCGCCCTCCTTCCCGAAACTCTTTGCTAAAAGAGAAAGTACTCAAAATTATAATCAAAACTATTAATTCATTAACAAGCACGATATTCCCCCTTATTATACTACCTGGAGAGGTCTTTGCTTCCAGGTGTTGTCCTTTCAACCATGTTTGTAAATCCAATCCCGTATTTATGTGGCAAGGTGTGATCATCCATATGGTTCAGCTGTTCATTACTTAGGCCAGACATGAACAGACACTTCCCTGTGAAGCGGGAAGATACGAATTAGCCTTTTTCTAAGGAAAAGAAAGCAAAACCAAAAAAACCGCCTTGACTGTCAAGAGTATTGGAATGCTAAAGGAAGAATCTATGTTAACAGAGCATCAGTTAATTTGGAAAGACTATTGCCCTATCCAGAAGAGTTTAAAACAGCCAAAATTACTTTATCTATTGCAAGAGCTTAGAGAATACCTAGTAAACAACAGGAATTCCTCACCATGATCTTGTGTACAGAAATCAGTCTTATATTCTAACAGTTCAGTACAGAGCTTTAGATTTTGCGATTCACTTAAGGGGGCAGTGAATGGGATCAATTTGGATTTTGCAGGAAAGAATGCGGCAAATACCACGTCAGCTTTCTTTTGCCACCCTGCCATCGCTCCTTGCGCTTGGGGCTCTCTGACAGAACCCGTTAACATCCTGCATTCATATTTAACATATAAAAGTACAGTTTGGGTGATGTGCACTGCCAATCTCTTACGTACGAATTAACCACAGCTAGCCCCTAATGATCCGGAAGGTCACAAACACGTGGGTTTGCCCGAGCGCGCATATCTGGTCTGCTTCTCAGTAAAGGAAGCTGTTAGTTTGGCGAGTCGGTGGAACACTGAAGAAATACCCAAGCCGGATTTACAAGTCTGCTGCACACCAGAAGCACTTTGGCTGGAGTATCGCAGGGCTGTAAATTAGCCCACATGGAGCTCCCTACTACCACAGCTGGAATGGCTCCCAGGACGCAAAACAGAGCATTTCAACAGAGTTCTGGAATGACCTTTCTTTAGGAGTGCTGCAGAAGTTGTTACTTAAAATGGAAAAATACCTAGGAAAAAATATCTGTCTGGAGAATCGGATATGCTAGATGCATATGCCTGCTGGGAAACGGCAATGGGTTTTGCTTTTTCATCAGTTAGGAAGCTTGATTAGAAGAAATTAATAAATGCAAACAGAAGAGGGCTTACTGGAATGCATTTTGGGGAAAAAGTGCGTAGTTTTGGTTTATATCAGAAATTGATGCCTGTTGACTTACCCTTGATAACTCAAGTACTAGAGATTTAATTTTTATTCCTTATATTACGTACTAATATGCCAAGAAGTTATTTGGTAATACTGTGTTAACATGACAACTCTAAACCTGCACTGAAAGTCCCTGATTATTCCTCCTTTATTCCTTCTTATGTACAGTATTTGACAGAAGTAGTTATGGGATTTAAATCACTCTTGGATGGTTAACAGCAAAATCCCTCTCTGCATCCAAAAAAAAGAGCAAAACCCAAAACCCCCACCAGTTTAACAGAAACGCTACAAGTTCTAACAAAGTTCTGCAAATTCTATAAGAAGAAAGGAAAACAAAAACATACAAAAATGGTTTCCAGGTCCAGGGTAATGATGTCCCTTGTAAGCTGCCATCAAGCCAGGGTTTATGCCAATCTACAAAGATACCAGTCCATTTTAGTGATAAGAACATGGCTTGCCAGTCACAAATTTAATCAAGTTACAGTAAGGATGCTTATTCAATTCTCTTTAAGTTACTGTCAATAAACAAAACTGTGTAAATGGTACCTTCTATCATTATTTTTAAAAACTGACAATTTTATAGCAGTGTCTCTTTTAGACGTGCAATGTCAAAAGAGCTGCTCACAGTGTGTTTTACAGCCACTGGTGTAGCGCTTCCAGTAAATAAAGTGTCAAGTAACGGTCTCTCATGATTATGTATTATACGTAAGCCTTAGACTTCTCAGAAATTAGAACTATGTTACTATGATTTTTAACAGAAAATGCAAAGCAGCTCTATACACAGGAAACAGCTTATATACTTTATCTTGCAAGATCTGGCCAAATAAGCAATATAGGTAAGTAAGCAGAAGGAATGTAAATCATAACCAGCGAGTACAGACTATTCGCTTCTCTACCTCATCTTGTAACTGTGAGTTACTTACTATTACAATGTCCAGATCAAAGGTTAAAATATCAGGTAAAGTCTTGGTCAGAAGTTCCGCTTCAGACACACCATTAAAACGGTCCACTTTTCTTTTGACTTTAAAAGTATCTGTGATCTTTTCTTGTTTGCCTTTTGACTTGGCTGATTTTTCTTTTTTAGCAGCAGGCTTTTTGGGTTGCTTTGGCTCAGTTGCTTTGGCTTTTCTTTTCCTTCCTCCTTTTTTAACTTCTGAAACACACAGCAAATACCCTTTTTGTACATTTCTAATGTTGCAGTGTGGACATTCAAAAAGACAGAGCTAAATGTACGGATACAAAAAGAAATCACAGATAGATTTACCTTCAAGCTTCATTAATTTAAACAATTATCAGATGAATTTCAGTTTTCCAGGCTCGACACAGAGCTAGCTTGAGTGTCTCTGTACCACAGTCACACACACTACTCAGAGACAACTATGCTGACTTAGGATACAAACCAAGAATAACCTCATGACTAGGTTATGTTGCTTAGATGGAGGTTATGCCAGAACATCAAAGCTTAGGTTCCAAGGAATGCAACGGTTTGTTTTAGTCTACTATTCACACTTCAGCTTCTAAATATGAAAGTTGCTTGTTATGGATTACACAATATATTGAAGAAACTGAACAGCACATCAAAACCAACAGGTCTCAAAGATTACCTGCAGTGTAAGACACAAGCTTGTCAGGAACACAAAAACATAGGCTGAGCACTGGGTGACCTATTCACAACTTACTGTTTACAGAACAGATGCTGTCCAGTGCATCATACAGCAAGGTAACATATGAGACCTTCAGGATCTCAATTTAAATGAGTGACATCAAACAGTAATTTTTATTCACAAAATGCAACCATAAAGAAGTCACAGCTCACTCATTTGAAACTTCCTCATCTTCTGGCCCTTAAAGCTTAGAGCTTCAATTAGCACAGCTACTGGTCATGACATGACCACCCAGAGATCGCTCTCTATCCTCGTTCGTTAATATCAAGGTGCAGAACACAACTTGAAAAATATGAAAACATATTAGCAATTTGCAATCAGCAAAGAGCCAAAGTAATCTACTATTTTAAAATTGAGACCTCATGTTATTTTCAAAATTCCTAGATGAAACTCTCCCTCAGATGAGAAATAAATACAGTGGCTACCAGAGCACTGCCCTAAGTTTGCAAACTTTTTTTAGGCTGTTCTTGTAAGAAAGCTGAGTGCAAATAAAAATGAGGACAAAAGTCATGTGAAATTCCCACTGCGTCAATGGAGCAACTGCTTAGGAAAGCTGTAAGTAACAGTACTCAAACTACAGTCTTGTTACAACAAAGAAGAGACTAGAAGGGCGCAGACTTGGTGAGGCACATAAGCAGCTCTTCTCTCCTACCCCTTGAAGAATTAGGAGCTTTTTCACATGATGGCAAAATGCCACAGATCCATCCAACTCAGAGCAGTCGGAGTATTTCCAAGGAAGCAGGATAACGTTCTCCTAACTCTCGTGCTGATCAGGTACCTACCAACTGGACACTGTCATGATGACAAACAATGCCAGGGCAGCCTTTCAGAGGGTAATCCTAAAAACTTTACTTTTTCATCACAGCAGGTAGCTGGACTCCAAATCTTTGCCTTTCATATATGCTCCTGTGAATTTCACACAAATTTGGTAAATCTTGAAGCCCTGCCTTTGAAGGCTTTAGTCAACTTCCAATTCTTGCAAAAATATTAGAGGACAGCTTCATAACAGAAGATTACGGTTGTCCAAAAATACTTGAAAGTGCAGTCAAACAGCATGCTCATGGTGACATCATCTTACCCAATAATAAAGCTGCAAAAAAAGCCTAACTATATAGCACTTGAGATGCATCCTAACTGTAGTGAATAATTCTGTGAAAGAATCGAGCAGTCGCAACTATTTTAAACTGGAGGTTTTCTTCCTATGATTTCATCTGTCCATGCATTACAACTAAGAAAAAAATAATAATAATAAAAAAGCTTATCAAAGGATGCACTTAAATAAGCAATGTCATTGCATGAACTGGCTGATAGGCTGCCTTGGTACAGAGAGCTCTGACCTATAGCTAAATATTAAAAGCAAGATGAAACCCAGTGTGTGAATATTTGCTATAGAATCAGAATTAAGCACAGCAGAGATCACTGCCTTTTTTTTTGTGATAAAGAGCAAGCATAAGAGTAACAGAACAAGAGATTTTCTTGGTATGGTTAGTGTAAAGCCAAAGTGTATAAAATCCTAGTGGGGGAAAAGAAAAGCAACATGCAAGTTCATAAAGCACAAAACTCGTGTCACATACAACATAAATAAATTCAAGCATCTGCAGCACTTTTCCAGCACTGCTTGAATTAGTTTAAATAAGACTCACTAAAAACGAACAATCCTAGTGTATATAAGCAATTAACTATTTGTGATTACCACAACACATTAAGCCACTATTTGAACACAACTATTTCAAATAAACAGTATTATACTGTACTTGCAGAAAATAAAAAAAAATTAACCCCCCTGACTGAAAAACTAGAACTTCATTAGCGTAATATTAAAACCCATGAAATCAGTTAAAAACTATACATTTATCTATTGAAACAAAAATCTGCTTTTCCTGCAACAAGATGATTTTGTGAGGCTGAACAATGCGAATACTTTCACCTGTGTTTACTTCTTATCCTTTTAATTGTCTGGTAAAAAGTGTTACTTAAAGAACACAATCAATCAATACTTCCTCAGAAAACATCAAGAAAAGGAAATCCAATAGGTCCAAAGAAGCAGTTTAAAGACTAATAATTTTTTCCCCCAACTGATTACTAACATTATAGCCCACTTAACACAGCTCAGCCAAACTACCTTTTGGAGGCTCCTGAGCAATGTTTGGCTCTGGAACGCCCTCTAGAGTCGGCTGCTCAGTCATGATTTCCATGTTAGGCGCTGCAGTCATCATTTGATGGAACGGAAGAGTGTAAAAAGCTTGAGCTTGCTGAAGATACGCGTAGTATCTTAGAAAGGGAGAAAAAAAGAGAGACATAATTTATTAACAATTTTGAAATTTAGTGATGTACTACACAGACTGTAAACATCAATTTTTAATCGAGGCTGGCATATACTCCACTTGCATTCCCCAACTGCTCTATTAACAAGGCGGTAAATTACCCCAATCCACGAAGCAGCCTGACTGCCCAGCTGGTATCAGGGGATGTTAAACCCAACACTAACAGTACAGTTCTCTGGTGAGTACTATAATGTGGAAAAATCACATTTGTAAGTGAAGTGTAGAGCTTTTCCCTTTTTTTTCTGAAAAAACACTCTAGCACACGTTATCAAGGCAAACTGTCTATCAAACATACTGACAATCTACACCACAAGCAAGTTAAAACTCTCTGGACTTCAGGTTTCCCAAGTTTTAGATTTTCTTAATGTTACATCAGTCACTTTGTCTGATGTGATACAGAATGAATGAATCACTCTGGGCTACAAAGCATTACAAATACACACGGTATTAGTTACTATGCAGATTATTAAACAGCTTTAGTGAGTCGCGTGGCAGATGTCCAGTTTTTGCATGCCTGATCCCAACACAAATATTGCACTTATTCTACACAGAAGTGTTCACGCACACAAAGATTCAGGCGCCTTCCATGCACAAAGACGTTTTTCCATATACAGCTCTTCAGCTCCACATACTAGTCACCTACAGCCCTCACACCCCAACACAAACTTCTCCTTCACAGTCATTCCCTTCTACCTACGCGCCCGCCTTCTTGTCCATCGATTCTACTCCCATACAAATACATAGAAAAGATTTTGTGAGCAGCACATTTTCAGGAAGTAATTTTATCACCTCAGAGCTATTCACAAAAACACTAAGTAATTTTTTAGATATATAGAAATATCTCAAAAGAAGGGACCATTCTCTATTATTCAATGGGTGTTTATTTAATAAAGAATCCCACTGTACAGCTGATTTATACCAGAACAGCCCACAATCTTGCGATCAAGCCACTAATTTTGAAGCAGATACCTGCCCTGAATTAAGGAGAATAGATGTGAACATAGGTCTGTCAGATTCCTGGGGAAGTTGCCTAACAAAGTCACGGAAGATTTTCAGAGCACAGCAAATACTTCAACCCCCCCTGCTGGAAGAGTTCCGTTTTATATAAAATACTGGTGCGGTTACTGAACAGAACAAAACTGATCCTCAGATCTGTATCAGCAAAAACAACTGAGCTGTGGAATCCAGTTCATAATGTAGTAAATGCTTAATTATACAGAGCAGAACAAAGTGAGCCAGAATGACATGCAAGTATCTAACCCAGTAACAGTCCCTAACAAGAAGTCTTCTTAGAATACATGTTTTCTTATTTTATGTGTATATAAAGTATATTTTTATAAGAGGAATAAAATTCCCTTTAAACAGAGGAAAATTTGCACTATATCATGGACAAGTCCTTTAACCACATGGTAATGAGATGAAAAAGAGCTTTTACCCCCACCTCTAACCCTCATATACATTTTTTTTTAAAGATCATTTTTCTTGTGGGAATTCAGAAACACAGTTATGTTATTTGTGTTTATATCATGGAATATCTAAATAAATATCTTCACTTCCACGAGGAAAAGGTAGTGATTTCACCCCTCCTTCAGTTCATGCTAAAACCGAAAGAAAAATAAACGGGAGAAGAGAAAAAAAAGATACGTTCACCGGAACAAAAACTAATATGAAATCTTTTACAAACCCACGCACGCAGTTTCCACCACACTGCATGCCTGCGCATGAGTTTCTTAACACGCGTCGAGCCCCCCCTCCCTGCTGCCACCCCCCAAAAAACCCCGACGCCCCTTC
>VZSF01007510.1:107103-121884 GCA_013398295.1 Chionis minor | reverse complement strand
GGCGGCACCGGCGGCGGTGCCGGTGCCGGCGGGGGAGGCGGCGTCACCGCTGCCCCCAGGCCAGCAGCAGCCGCTCGGGGCACCGGGGGGCTCAGCTGCGCCCGGCAGGTCGCAGGGCCGCCTCCCGCCCCCCCGCGGCCGGAGGCTTTCGCGGCCTGAGGGCTTCGTGGCGAACGTCACGACTGCGTCGCCTACGTCACGACTGCGTCACCCGCAGCTGGGTACTCCTCCGTGAGGGGCGGCCCTCGGGACCCCCGCCGCCATCTTGCGGCCGCCCCGCAGGCCGAGGGGGTGACGCACGTCCGGCGCGTTACATCTGCGAGGGGCGGGGTGGGAAGTTTCTGACCGCTGCTTCCGAGACTGTGGCCGCGGCCCGCACCCGCCGCTGGGCTTCCCGGTGCCGGCCCCTCCCTGAGGCAGCGGGGAGGCGCCGCCGCCGCCCCCGTCCCGGGCCCTCCCCGCGGCCATGCCCGCCGGCGTGCCTTGGCCCACCTACCTGAAGACGCTGGCGGCCAGCATGCTGGCCATGTTCGCCGGCGCCGAGGTGGTGCACAGGTACTACAGGCCAGACCTTGTGAGTGCTGGGGCGGCTGGCGGCCTTAGGGAGGGTGAGGGATGGAGGGAGGGGCTGCTGTGGGAGGTTGGGGGTCTTTTTGTGTTAGGAAGGCGTCTGGCCCGGCTGCGGGAAACGGTGGGGGCTCTGGAGAAGCAGGGACCAGGGTAGCCAGGTCGCCTCTTGGGAGCTGCCTTCAAACCGGCGAGGTGGTACCGAAAATAATAATAATAAAAGCTATGCAGGCTTCTTCACAGGGGGCTTCTGCCGTGGGAAGTTGGTTTTTGAAAAGAGCATGCAAAAGTGGCAAGCAGGCGCTAAATTAGATTTAAATAGAGTTCCCCCACGCCCCCTTAATGGAAGTTCAGATGACTAAAAGTTTACGTTAAAAACAGACTAAGAATCGAGAGTATCAAAATCACAGTCACAGAGAATCGAGCTCCAAATGACATCATCCACCAGGGATATTAATGGAGACCTTCTGACTTGTCTTATCTTGTCCTCCTACGCTTGAAAATTTTTTATTTTTTTTTCAAAACACCGTGCTATATGAAAATCAGAAATGTTAAAAAAATCACCACACTTGAACTGTCATGTCAAAATTTAAGCAAGGAGGCTTAAAGCATTGATAAGATGCATAAGAATTCGTGTATTTTAATCATCTCTACTGTAGCCTTAAAATGTCATCTGGCATCTCTTTTTTTTTTTTTTAAATTTCACTTCCAGTTTCAGTGCTTGATTTCTAAAATGGATAGAAGCAATTTTCTTCTGTCACCAAGAGAAGGAATGTGTTTGCAAACTTCGACTGTACTAGACATCTCAATCAAACTTACTTTTTTAAAAGGCAAAAAGAAGCATTGCTACTTTTTGTACAAACAAACTGTCCTTCATTTTTTCCAAATCATATTTTGCTACTTTAAAGTGAAAGTCAAATTACAAAAAGATAATAGGTTAGTTTTTAAGATGTTTTGCATGTAAGAATTATACTCTTCAAAAAAGGGGGCAGTATAATCACAATTTAGCTGTAATGCTGTCTCTTACAGAGTATGCTAATTTTGTGAGTTTAGTTTTTCTTTTGTCACAACACTGATGTCTTTCTCCATTTTTAACAGAGTATACCTGAAATACCTCCTAAGCCTGGAGAACTGAAAACAGAACTGCTGGGTCTAAAAGCAAGATCAAGCAAAGTTCAAACTTCACAACAGTGAACAGAATTTACTTACGTTGTGAAAACTAGAACTGATAAAATATTTGTTCAACTGTCTCAACTGCAGAAATCCGTATGTGAAGTACTGTACTCAATACTTTTTTTTTTTGTTTAAGCAGACTTGGAGGCAGCATTAAAAATAAGTATACAATGAATACTGTTGTTTAAAGTCCACTGGGTTGTGTGCCAAAATGCTTATGACTTCTTAATCTTGATTGCGTTGTAAGTAACCTTCAGAATAAAAGATGTAAACTCACATTGGTGAGTGTGCTGGAATTTGGAACTTTGAAGCTGATTAACAAGTATAGGAAGTTTAGCATATTGGAAAGTCAAGCTTTTATAACCACTCATTAGCCTTAATAAGCCCATTCATCTGTAGTAGAACCCCACTTACTATTGGCATTTCTCCCTTTTAAATTTTACCTCAGTATTACTGGACATAACTGAGAATGTCATATAGTAAGTGATGACACGTACAAATAGGAGAGATTCCTCATTGTGGGACTTCTCGCACTGGGCTCCTGTAGCAGCAGTTACCTTGGCTTTCTGTCTGTATTACTGAAACAAAGTCTACTCTGCTCCACTGCAAGGCTGGGGAGGGTCTTACAACTTGGTTGTATTAGTTAAAATGGGGAAAGTACATACAGATTACACTGAAGTTAAGTACGCTTTTACTCCGTATGGGCATTATCTTGTTTACAGCTGCATTTGATAACTGTAGATATACAGAAGTCTGATGCAACAAGTGTAGGTTTACCTTTCAGTCCAGAAATAGGATCACCACAAAACTCACACCAGGAACTCCAGAAGATATAAAAGTCAATGTCCTACACAGATGGTGTGACAACCCAGTCTTGAATGGGATGCAGTACAGCTGGTGAAGGTTGGGGGTTGCTTTCCCTCAGGGAAGGTATCAGGACAAGGCACAGGATTCATCCTCAATTCTCACTCAAGTTTAACTCAGGGAAAGAAAACCAGAGTCTGATTGATTACCCATTAAGGAAACAGAAAGCTCCCAAATTCCTCCTGGGCAAAGTAGTTGGAGCTCTTATAATGGCAGAGGGATCCAGAAGTGATCACTGCAAGTGTTAGTGTGCAGCTGTTATTTCTGTTCACATCAGCTGGAGTGCTTTTCCTAGGAAGAAGGGTGTGTAGTTCCCTGCACATGGATATATCTCTGCTCTTGCACAATTTTGCAACTACTGGCTGATCTAGAAAAGCAGACAAGGCAGGATAAGATCCTCTCCTGCTCTTTAGTGCCCAGGTGGATGTTCAGGCTGCAGCCTGTACTTAGTATTAGATGGCAATCTCTCTCAGCTGCCTTTATGATAGCAGAAACACCTCAAATCAATCTCAGATGTTAAGTCCAGATGAAATCAATCAACAAGAACATCTTACTTGGTCAAGTTCTGATGAAACTTTTTCCTCCATTGTACCTGAAGAGAACTGAGATTGACATCCTTCCACCTCAGCACAAGATAAAGTTTACTGAAGAGACAAAACAGGGCAGTTCAGCAGCATTTTGTTCATGTTCTAACAAGGGCAGGAACAGCAGTTTTTCAGTTAACCCTTTAAAGAGCCAGGATTCACCAACTCTTACTCTGTTACTCATACTTCAGAGTATTACTTCTGTTGCTATAGTTGATTTCTGACATGAAAGGTGCATTTCTCCCTGTTTTCTAGAGCCTTTTAAGATCTAAAGGTTGCAGAGGGAAGTTACTACTACTTTGGATTGGATTTCAAAATGTCTCCTGCTTGTAACGAAAACAGCACATGTTTTATCCCAGCCTTTTCTAGCAGAGGCAACCCATTTCATTAGTGCCCACCTAAGAACAGCAAAGCTGATGACACCCCCAGAATGAACACGACTGCAGCACTCAAAGAAATAGCCTCAGTGACTGGCAGACACTTCATCCAGCATTGACAAAATTTTACTTCACAGCACTGATGCCCCACCCCCTCCAAAAAAAGCACACCTACAACTGCATTTTGTGCTTATTAATAGCAAACACTTGTCACTCCAGGGTAGAGAAAGCAGCTGGAGCACAGCTGTGTTGCACATGAAACCCTCAGCTGAGGAAGATGAAGCAGCACAAAGCATGACTCTCAAGAGTGCTCTTTATTATTTCTGAAATTAAATCAGGTATGTCATCCTAAAACCAATCAAGGCATTGAAAACTTCAGCTATGTAACAGAGCAAAGGCTGCTTAAGTCTGCAAGTACTTAACAGATTAAGAATACTGTAGCAAGCAACCCTACCCTTCCAATGCTCCAGTTTGTTAGCTGCAAAAGCACTCTTAACCACACAGTAAGCAGGAGCCACCTTTGCTACTCAGGCTCATCGAAGAGATATACAGAGGGGTGCATATTGACAATCTACTCAGGAGTGGATTACCAAAAGTAGTATTAAATTAAAACCTCAGTGGCAGTTGGTTGCTACAGAGCACAAAAATTGCCCTGCCACAGTTAAGAGGACAATGCCTGAAGCAGAAATGATGCACCTCCCCTACTCAGTAACATACCACCAAAGGACTGCTATCTACGCTGATAGCGCCAGCCACTGAACAACGCTCTAGTGCTGGACCACTCAGCACGCTCTAGTAACAAAAGGCCCTTACGGGACATCTAGGATACTACTACAGCAAGCAAAAACCAAAACAACCCCAAAACTAAGCTCCCATTCCTTGAAGTCTCCAACAATGTACTTCAATAAAGCCAACATCTCTGTACAAACTCTAACTCAACAACCACAGTGATATATGGCATTTGTATTTATTGCATGTAAACAGTATTTGGGCAATATAGAAAAAAAACCCTAGTAAAAGTAAATGGAAAGCAAGTTCAAGTCGGTGTTTAGTGCCCTCACTCTCTTAAGTTTATTTCACTTCAGATTGCAGAACCTCAAGCTTCACAAAGATTTCTGTTAACAAAACAGAGTGGCTCTTAAGTAGTCACTGTATAGAAGTACTGCTCCCATCTACATCTTCCACAGAAGGCAAAAAAAGCCAAAACAACCCTTTAGTGTAAACACTTTCTACGAACTCCACAAAGATGTTTCAAAATAGAGGCATTAGTGAGGAAGCATAGTGCTTCAGCCAGACACCAAATAAAGCTCATATAATGAATACAAGAGAAAGCGGTGCCTCCAGTTCAACCCATCTACATTACAATTTGGTGTCAACAGATTTAGCTTAAGTATTTACAGTGCTTTGCCATACTAAAGGGTGAAAAAGTTTAGGAACAGCAGCATTAAGAAATAGCTGTAACAGACAAGAGCTTCTACCTCTAGAAAATCGTAGAAAGCAGGACAGCTGTAGCTGTTGGGAAAGCTACGCAAGTGAAAGGCAGGGTTACCAGATACCATGGAGGATGGTATGAGCTCAGAGGCAGTGAGCCACTTCTGGTCGTTGTTGTTTACACCTTTAGTGAAAGGAATTTATTTTGTGTTCTCAGCTGTAAAAGCTATCACTGCCTATTCTCAACAGCGGAGTCAAGTCACATACTGCCCATGTAAGCTGGCAGGACTTCAGTTCCAATGCTATTTTTAAATGCCCTATCTCATCTTTCTCAAGATGTCAGTAGATACATAACTTACTGAACACTGATTTCAGCTGGCAAGTTCAGTACAGCTCTCAGCTACCAGGTATAGTTTGGCTAAAGATCACAGCAGGTCTGGTGACAAAACCCAACCACAGGCATACACGACAGTTACGTGTGGCAAGGCATGAGGACTGCAAACTGCCTCTTGTACAAAGGAGCTGAACACTCAATACAATCCCCTCATTTTGTCATGCTAGCCAACACGATAAGCTTACAATGTAGAATTTAGAGTTAGTGGTGTTTGGGAACATTTTATTTTTGTACATGACAAGATTTTACACCAAGTCAGTTAAATAATACAAATTTACATTCATGAGGAATGTTTTTAGAAAAGTCAACTTAAAAAAAATCCTCCTTTACCCTTAAGCCCCATACCATCCCTCAACATTTTACAGTCGAAAAAACCAAAACAATCTAATTCACATTCCCTCCTAACCCCCCAGTGCAGGACGGTAGTTGAGTGCAGCTTACAGTTCATCTTTCACATCTGTGGATTCCTGTGGAGACATCAAACAGAGAATCAGAACATTACTTTTTCAAATTAGAAAAAGGTTACAGGAGCTGTCTCAGAAGAGCTGAACCCAAGTATCCATCAAGGCATCATTAAAACTGCTGACCAGCTAAGTGAAGGCTGAACTGTTTATAGGTAGTGTTGTCAAGTCTATCATAAGCATCTGAAACTATATTCTTGACCATTATTCATTATTGTCCACAAGCTGTGGAAATCCAACAGATAACATTTAAGTTGACTGTAAAGGACTTCCTGCTGTTTTCTTGCCATAGGGCACTGTTACAATCTTTAAATCTTAACTCCAACTTTGGACAAAAGTGTTTTCTTCTAGTTTGATAAGGAATGGAATGCCATTTGTGCTGCAGGTTTCCCGCCCAAGAAAAGCTTGGAAAGCATCACACTAAGAACTAGTGTCATGAAAGGCAAAGTGAATAAATTAGTTGCCAGGAAGCACTGCAGACAAAACTGCATATAAATACTGGGAAGAGAGGAGTCAAACTTGAGACCTTACCTTCTGTGTTTCACTATCTTCAGCATCAGCATCCACCTCCTCTTCATCTTGCTCTGCCTCCTCAGCTGCATCTTCAGGCTCTTCAGGTTCTTCCTCCACCTGTTGGAAGGTCACAAGCAATTTGCTTTATTTGCTTAGGATGTTTACTAGTTCTGGACTAGCTAAATACAGGCTATGGAAATATTCACTAACAGTTCCTAACATTTGCCCCAATCTACCTGAAGGAGAAAGCAAGTTCTGTTTAGCACTGACAGACCATCAGGCCTCCTCTAGCAAGACACCCAGCCTGAGTTATTGCACAGCATTATGAGAACCCATGAGACTTATGCCCACTTAATTACTTCATGACTGAGATGGGTGCTTGTGCCTTTGACTCCTAGTTTAGTCCCATAAACCCACCACTTAGTTCAGGACAGACAATACTTCAGAAGTGTAACAAAAGAGCAGAATCCCAAGGAACCAGAAAGAAGAGTGGAAGGGAGGACATAAACATGAAGTACAGACTCATCAGTTTCTCACTCAGGTACTTGAATTAGGCTCCTGGCAGCCCACTCCACTGTAGGAGGTACTTAGTACGGGTACAAACGGGTACATTTTGTTCTACGGAAGTTCATCAAGTATGTGCTTGACCAAGTCAATTACCAGACCCAAGCTGAAGGCAAACTAACCTTTGCATCCAGGTCGATGTTTAAACTTAAACGAAGCATTCTTTCTATCCTGTCTCCATATTCCTTAGTGTCTGGTAACATATATCCTGATCTCAAAGTCGCAGTCTCAAACAGTACCACTGCAAGATCTGAAACTGTTTTATCATCTTCATTTTCCTAATGTGAAAGAGCATTAAAAAACCCAGTCAGAACAGTTAACTAGGTTGGCTGCAGCCAAGTAGTCAATATTTCACTACTGTTATTTGTTTACCTTGACCCGCCTCAGCATGTCCTTGATCAGTGGATGCCTGGGGTTAATTTCAAATGTCTTCTTTTGGCTGGCGTAGTAACTGAAAATAAAAGTTACATCAAAGTTTTGAAGTAGCTACATCTTCAAACCCATGAATACAGATTACAGACACAGTAACAAGTACATTCCTCCCCCAGCTCCACTTTACTAATAGCTTAACTCTAAAAAGCATTGAAGTTATTAACACAGTTTATCTTCTCATCACCAAATGCCACTGATGAGTCTTGCTCACCAGGCAGTTTTACATAGTGGGCTTTGAAATAACAATGTAAGACTATGACGTAGCTTGTAAGTGACCTTAAAAACACGAAGGATCATCTGAACCAGACGGAAGCTTGGTGTGCCCACACCAAACAAGGAGAGCCATCAACTACCATTTCACATCTGCTGCTATGTAACTGCAAGCTTACTTTGTAGATATATCCTTCCCAGTTTGGTAAGCTTGAGCCTTCATGATCCTTTCCATGTTACCAGACCATCCATACTGACTAGCCACAAGAGCACATGGAGACTGGGTTAAACGCTGAGACAGCACAGCTTTTTCAATCTGTAGAAGAAAAAGCCTTCAAGTTAGTAAATACCTTATACCTAGCTAACACCTTATACAGGGAATAAAGTAACACGGCAGTTTCCTGCCACTTCAGTATTTTCTGAAAGCAGACATTCTGAAGATGCAATTCTAACTCATTATCTTCCCGAACTAAAGGTATTAAGTAACACGTTAATTTATCCACAGAAAGACACAGAAACTAGTGTCAAGTCTACACTCAAAAGAATCTACAAGGTGTGTTGTAGCAAGTACAACAGCATTTACAAATAAGCATTACATACAGCATCATGTTTTACCTTGTCTTTTAGAGCTTTGTCTTTCATCCAGTTTAAGAGGGGTTCAAATTCCTTTTCTAACGCTTCCCGACTCTCCTTAGACTTTTCACTTTCTTCAAACTTAACTCCTTCTTTTGCTACATTTTGAAACCTCTTGCCATCAAACTCTGGCAGAGCCTGAATACAGTATTCATCTACAGGTTCGGTCAGATATATCACTTCATAGCCCTTTTTCAGGAGACGTTCAACAAATGGTGAGGACTCAGCCTAAAATGACAAAACAGATTAGATGCCAGTTTAATTGCATTGGTAGCAATGGCTACCAAAACCCGTACAACTATTTGACAAGTGCTGGTACAAGGAAAATTGAACTGCAGTAGCAACATAAGCATCGAGTCTCCACATTTGAAACAAATGCACAGTTCACAATGTTTATGTACTACTTTAAAATACAGCTGTAATATTTTTTCCTTTGCCTCTTTCTTCCACGCTCACATACCTCCTTTCTGCTGGCACCTGCCATGAAATAAATTTTGTCTTGCTTTTCTTTCATTCTTTCCACATACTGGTCAAGGCTTGTGAGGTTACTTTCATGATGAGAAGACTGGAAGCGAAGAAGTTTAGCCAGTCGTGTACGATTGGAGTGATCCTCAATAACTCCAAGCTTCACGTTAGTACCAAACTCTTTCCAGAATGTGTCATTGTATTTTTCTTCTGCAATTTTCTTGATCATATCAAGAGTTTTGCGAACAAGTTTCTTTCTGATCACCTAGAAAGGCAGCAATGCCAAAGTTGTAACAGTAAGCACTTGGAAGAACTCTCAATTCAACCCCACTGCAAAGGATGGATTCAAGACACTCAAGTATCCCTGAACTGTGAACAGAGGTCGCCTGAAAACAGCAATGCCTGGGTTTCTTACACTTTAATTTCACACTCCTTATCTAAGGTAAAATTAATAAAGATATTATTCTACACCTTGCTACTGCCACGTGTTTACAATGAAGGAATGTAAGATCAATTAGCTTACCTTCAACAACTTATGCTGCTGAAGTGTTTCACGAGACACATTCAAAGGAAGATCATCAGAATCCACCTAATTGAGGAAGAAACTTTTTAAGTATGGCTAACTATTTGAAAATTAAAAAAAATCAAATGCAATTAAAAAAATCAAATGCAATTAAGACTTCTACTACTTACAACGCCCTTAACGAAGTTAAGGTATTTGGGCATCATGTCATGGAAGTCATCAGTGATGAACACTCTTCGAACATACAACTGAATTACAAAAAGAAACAGTAGCCAGATTATGTTTGGGTTTTTTTTTTAAGACATGAAAAGATACCCATGCATTTACTCATCTTACCTTAATGAAATCACTTTTTTTGGATCCGTATTCATCAAACAGGCCACGTGGAGCAGAATTAGGAACAAACAAGATAGATTTGAAAGTTACTTCCCCTTCAGCAGTGAAGTGGATGTAAGCCATTGGGTCATCATGTTCCTATGAAGACATAATTCTTCTAATTACTATGGGGAAAATTACTGGAAATGTATTAATTCACCAGTATAACATGAGTGTGCCAAATGCATGTGATTATTTTACGATTAAACCATTTATCCATGCTTTGTTAGAATCCATTATAGAAACAGAAGTTCCAGATTCAGCTGAGTTACTCATAGAAGTAACTTTCCTTGAGACTTACTAGGTTTTGTTTTTTTTTTTTTACAAGCCAACCACCAAGAAATTAAATACAATGGCAACCAATATAGCATCATCACAGAACAGATTCCCAACTCTTACATTATGCTGTATTTACACATAAATACAATGTTGTTTCTAGAAATCCACATCTTCCTCTTTCTTCCATCATGCTCAATCACCAACACAGACTAAATAAAAACTTCCCCATCAACATTTAAGCACATAAGTAAGCTCCATATCAGCTGGAACACATTACTTCTGAAACCTAGGCCACTCAACACTTGGCTGGCAGTACCTTCTCTCTGGGAAAGACTTAGCTCCTGACTGAGATGCTGCACCTCCTAGAATGCCTGCAATTCAGTCTATCTACTGACAGAAAGCCGTTAAATTCTTCAGAAATAGCCCATCCTATAAGCAGAGTTTTGTTTACATAGCAAGAGATACTACAGCAAGTCTCTCTGGAACAATCTTGAGGTTCAGATCTTACCTTGGAAAAGGTTTTGTAAAAAGCTTTGTATTCATCTTCTTCAACTTCTTTGGATGGTCTCTGCCAGATTGGTTTTATGTCGTTCATGAGTTCCCAATCCCAGACAGTCTTTTCAACCTAGGTATGCAAACACCACAGTATATTAAAGACTCATTCTTTACTGAAGTCAAACACACTCCAGTAAAGCCAAGTCATAAAGCAGCATGTCAAAAATACATGCTTTTCCTAATTTACACAGTAAATTACACAATGGCCTGGGTATCCTCGAATACACAAATTCGTTTAACACATGGGAACAAAACTTAAGTCTACATTCCAATGTGTCCTACATATATTTAACACATTCACTGTGTATCAGCATTTCTGTTCCACTGCCATTCTGAAAAAAGCTTTCCAGCAGATTTAAATGACAATGTCAGATTACTGAAGCCCACTACCACTTCAAGCAGTTCACTCAAATATTTGTAACTAGTTCTGGGACCACTGCCTCACAAGGCTGTTGTCAGTCATTTGTCTGATTTCAACCAAGTCTGTTTCCTTTACAAACTTATTTTCTGACAAGATGTCTAACCACACTTAAAACAGGATTGCTGCTTGAAAGCACAGACACACTACTGAAGTTCACCTCTGGAAGACGACCTATGAAAACTGCTGAACTATGTGATACGAATTTCAAAAACCCAAGTCTGACAGAGCTCACCTTCTTCGTTTTTGGTTTCTTTTCTTCATCTTCTTCTTCAACTGCAGCTTCATCATCATCTGTTTCTTCTTTCTCCTTTGCTTCTTCCTCTTCAATGGGTTCTTCCACAGTCTCTGTCTAAAGAGGAAATTTCAAATGGGGACTTGGACTGCTTGGCTTCCTACCTGTTATCTTCTAGTATTCTCTCAAGCAGCTTAATCTCTCAGAGCACTAATTTAACTTGCATTATTTGCCTAACAAAAGCATTTCTCTACAGGTAGCTATGGTTTTTTAGTTGCATTTTTCATGAATATACGCTTTCTTACAATACACTGGGAGGTCACCGTATTCAAATTTAAGTTCTCCCATGGCTTTATACATAATGCTTATCAGAGACTTGGGTGATCTTAATAGTGCTACACCAAGAAAACATCAAGAGAACAGGCCTAGAAGTTAAGATGCTGCCCTGTTTTCAGAAGGGCACCAAACCACAGCCCTGCTTGAGAGCTTATCAAAGCTTTCAGCTACCAAACAAAGCCAGTGGAAGAAATACCTTTCTTAGCAATTAGCATAGTCTTGCTCCTTTGGTAAAGTTCTTTCAGTCAGAACAAAACCAAGTTCCTTGAAATTTTGTGATTTTGGTAACACACTAACTTTTGGAGAGAAAGTAACAAGTAAAATACTAGCCAGAAGACTCAGGAATGGAAGAGTTCCAAAAATCAGACAAGTTCTATAGTATGCCCTCACCCCTCCTGAAAGCTCTGGTCAGTTTCCACAACCAAAGTTCATGTTGTGCAATGCTCAGTCAAATGCACTTACCTTGCTGCTCCACACATATATGGGGAAGTTTATGAACTGTGAGTACTTCTTTACTAGATTTTTAACAGTATCCAGTTCAAGATAATCAGATGCTTCCTCCTTCAAGACAAGGCTAAAGAAAAATAAAAAACCACCCTTCAATCAAACTGCTTGACAAGTTATTTTAAAACAGTTTTACGGGAAGAGATGCATTTTCCCACTCTGGCAGCTATAGTGATTCAAATTTATGCCAGTGAGCTTTTTATTAGTTCAGCTGCAAGTACCTCAAAAAATACAACCCCTACTAAACAGCTCCAGTGAGGAGAAACACATAGTTGGGGCAGAACGTAATATCCAGAAGTCTAAATGAAAACATCAAATAATATTGATACTTATCAGGACCTTGATGCACTCACGGGCTTTACTTGGAATTAGAGCGCTGAGATGAACCTTTGCATACTAAATGTCTTTGTCAGGAAGAAGTCCTCTAAACCCAGATCAAATAAATTTATCTCCTCACAAAAGTGATGAAAATATGATTGTCAAACTAGAAATTTGCATCAGACCAGTCTCACTGGTATAGAAACAGCAGCAAGTTCCCAAAAGGAAGCTCTACAGCCCCGTATAGGTTTCGATGGGCTGTAAGCGTATTGAGGAACGAGTTTGCAGGCAGCTGAACTGTCTGGAATTACTTTCCAACAGTTGTAAAGATTCTCATGGTTTCCGTAGTTCATCTAATGGAACGTGAAGCAGACTACATTATCACTCCACATTTATTTTGGATGCGGTTAGTTTGCATGTTTTTGTGAAACTGAAAAAAGCTGTTTTACAAGAAGTAAACAGTGTCACAATGCCAAAGTCGTCCACATATTCCAATGAGCAAAGTGCACCCACACATCTTTTCTCTTTTAAATCTGAAGAAACTTAATACTTACGTTATGGTTGTGCCACGTCCTAAAGTGTTTCCTCTTGGGTCATCAATTACAGAGAATTCATTTGAATCTGACTCCCAAATATGTTGAGTATCATTGTTGTGTTTTGATGTGACAATAACTCTGTCTGCTACTAAGAAAGCAGAATAAAAGCCAACACCAAACTGGCCAATTAACTCAGATGTTGACTGGCTATCATCCTGCATTTCAGTCATCTTGTTTAAGAATTCACTTGTACCAGACTTTGCAATGGTACCCAGGTTTTTAACCAATTCCTCTTTCGTCATTCCAATACCCGTATCTGTAACATGAAGCATGTTCTTCTCTTTGTCACACTGGAAAAAAAAGAGAAAGATCCAGTTTGGCTTCACTTTGAACATTAACACATAATATGCTGCCACAGAAAAGTGGTAAGTAGAATAGCAGCTATTCAAATTCAAACATGCCTGGCTACAATATATCAAATCTGCAGTAACTGCAAAAGTGAGGAAGATCTACCTTTCAAGTATTTAAATACTTCTATAGAATCAGAAATGTATTTTCACCATTAAAAGAACAGTAGTCTTTGATAAAGTTAACTGCAACCTGATGGTGTCCTAGTTTGAGTCTGCATCAGTATTAAGCCGAAGATTTAGATCTAATGATGCACCATCAGTTTGGGTTTTTAACATTCCTCCCACCACTTCTCCATAAGAGATAACTGTACCTAACACTTCTTACCTTGATTTTGACCGTAAGTTCCTCATTACCAGCAAGAGCATTTTCATCAGTTAAGGATATTAACCGTATCTTATCTAAAGCATCCGAAGCATTTGAAATAAGTTCCCTCAAGAAAATCTGAAATAGAAAACAGTAGTCAGGAATTGCAGAACATACACGAACAGTTTTAACATGCTCTATTAATGAAGGCACTAACCTCTTTATTTTTATATAAAGAATTGATAATAAGTTTCATCATTCTGTTCACTTCTGCCTGAAATGCAAACTTCTCAGCTTTTTCTCTGATTTCTTTGATCTGGGATGCATTTAGGCCATCAAGCTGGATAGCTTCTTCCTCTCTGTTAGGACAATGAAAACCAGTTAAGTAGTCTTGTCCACACACAATATCAGCAATTTTATTATGTAGCCACAGCAGTAACAGTCTATTTAGAACAACAGTAAGAGCCTTAATCACTGACACAGCCCCAAAGTTACATGATCAAATAAGATATGCGCAACAGTAGTAGCCTCAACAGCATAACTTTAATCTACAACTTGAGTGAAAATACATGCTGGCAAGTAATGGTTCTTTCTGAAAAAGAAATTCAGGTTATGTTAAAACTACTGTAATCCTCAGCATGCAATACACCTCACAGGAGGCGAGGCCATTCATAGCCATAGAGCTATTTCATATAGGCATTCAACTGACACCATTCGCTACATGCAGGAATAAATCCTTATTGATTTATTAGTTTTTATACAGCTATTAATATTAAACAAACCCAAGTTGAATATTTCTGAATCCAAGTTCTCAGGCTCACTTCTATTTAGAAGGAAAAGTCTTTTACAGAAATAACTTATTTCTCCCAGCTAACTAGGTCTCTTTTGGATGGTGCTCCCCTCCACCTATTTCTGAGGCTTTAGGCATTTGATGCTCAAACTGACCCTTCGAAAGCATGCGAAAGCCTGAAGGTTTCAGCAGTAACTTACCCAGAACCCCAGGTACTAACCTCTGAACAACTTCATCATCTGTTCGAGACCCTTCTCTGCTTTTGCCCAAGTCATCTTCCACGGTCCCATCCACATCCACCCCATCAGCTCTGACCGATACTGGGAAAACAAGGAATCCAACAATCTATGCGTGATTCCCCACTAGACGCTACCGAAATTCTCCCCACGGTTTTAGCCTCAGCCCTGTCCCTCCCCCCCCCGCCACGTCCACCCCTCCCACGAGAAAACTTCAGCCCAACCGGAGACATCAGAGATGGGGGAAGGGGACGGACCCCTCCACCCCCCCCACCCCGTGACGGCGCATGAGCC
>VZSF01007510.1:70643-106975 GCA_013398295.1 Chionis minor | reverse complement strand
CCCCTCCCCTGGGTACGCCCGCTCGGAGAAAACCCGGGGCGGGGGAGGCCGAGGGGTCCCCCCTCTTCGCTCCCTCAGACGCCACAGCCCCCACCTCGCTTCTCGCCGGCCTTCGTCCCCCTCACGCTAACAAAAAGCCAGGGAAGGACGGGGCGTGCGCGGGTTTCGCCGAGACCCCGACGCCCCCTTCTCTAGCGCCCCCCCGCCCCGCACCCGCCAGAAGCTTCTAGAAGCCCGCGGGCACTCACCGGCCAGCAGCAGCACGCACGCCAGAGCCAGCCGCCACACCGACTTCATGGCGACGCGGGCTGCGGTGCCAGAGGAGAACGGCCCTTCCCGGCGCTCCTGAGCCCGCCGCAACCCCCGCCCCTCCCAACCGCTGCCGCCGCCGAGCCTGCTGGAGCGGCCGCGGCCCTCCCCCTCCGCCTTATCAACCCCGGGCGCGCGAGGGTGGGGGGAGCCTCTCCACCACCTACCAATTGGCGCGTACCACGCCAAACACACAGCCAATGGCAAGCCTGGGAGGGAGGGGCCTGCAGCTATCGCCGCCAATCGTGGCTTTCCATGTGCGGTTTCCTGCGGACGGAGCGTGGCCGGCGCCGATTGGCCGGACGGAGGGGTCCTTGGCCAATCGTTTCCGCGGAGGGGTTTAACCGGCGTGGGCTCGCGTTATATTTTTAATGAACAAGCCGCGGTTAACGTTTGACGCCGAGGCCACGTGGGCCGCTGCGGCCGCGCCCCGGGGGGCGATAAGGGCGATCTCCGCATGGGAGGCCACCTCCGACGGCTTCCGGGGGCACCCGGGATGTTTACCGGGGAGGCGGTTGCCGTGGCAACGGGCGCTTCCGTTCGCGGCGGCCCGCTGCTCTCCCCCCCCTTCCAACAAAAGATGAGTGAAAAAGGCCGTCGACAGTGCGGCCGAGCGGCGGGAGCGGCGCCGGGCCTGGGCCGCCGGCGGAGCGGCCGCCGGACGGGGATGCCTCCCGCCGCCCCCTACGGCGGGCAGGGCTGCGAGGCTGCGGCGGGCCCGCTTCGCGCCCCCTCCCTTCCCCCCTCCGCGCGCGTTGCATGCCGGGAGCTGTAGTCCGCCGCGGCGGGGCTCCCGGCGCCCCCTGCCGGGGCGCCGTGACAGGGGCGCTCTCCCGCTCCGCCCGGTGCTCCGGGCCTGAAGTGGCCCCGCCGTTGGTCTCTGCTTCCCTCGGGCGGGCCTAGTGCCTGAGGCCCCTGAGAGAGCCTGGCTGGCTTCAGCCCAGCCTCCCCGCGGCCTCATCAGTGGGGGCAGCCAGCGCTGATGGAAGACAGAGCAAGCTGGTGCTTAGCTGGTCTCTTTTCCTGCCTCCTGGTGCTTGTCAGGGCGACCGTCCTCCAGTGAGCTTATTAGCACTCCTTGGCCTACCCTTGGGGCTCTTGTTTATCCGTTAGCGGTCTGTCCTTCGCCCTGTGGTCTAGGGGCTCCAGCAGCTGCCTCTGTGGGCCGCCCGTGTGAGGGGGCCAGGGAGCAGCCAGGCAAACTGTTCCTCCAGTGCCCCGTCAGGGAAAGCCGGCATGAAAAGGAGCTAGAATTTAGGGAACAGTAAAAGGGAGGCCCGATGCTCAGGAGATGGGATGTTCCCATCCTTTTTCAAGTGTCCCTTTCAGGGACTGCGGGTTGTAAAATGAAGCACGCCGCGTGCAAATTCTGCAGTGCGTGGCTGTTAACAACTTCGGGGTTTTAAGTCGTGAAAGCTGACAAGTGACTAAATATAATATACTTATTTTATATGTTAATAAGCTACTTGAAATAACTGATGGACCCCCCTCACTTTCCTGAAGAAGTCTGCCTTGGCTTTTATGTGGCGGTCCCCTGCTTTGTCTTAGACATGTTCAACATTAGATTGGGGGGAAAAAATACCTGTCAGGCAGCGATTTAATGAGTTGAAAGCTGTTGATCTGAGATGTTCAATATGAAAAAATACCACACACCCCCCACCACTGTATTTACAACTCCACAAACACGGAAGTTAGTCTATCAAGTAGCTAAAAATCTTGGCAGAAATAAGCTCATCATCTTTAGTTATGCAATGGGCTAGATAATTTTTTTTTTTTAACCTCAAAACTCAACATTGTACCTTTTTGTCCTACTGATAATTAAAGTTTCTAGAATTGGAAAGGAGCCTCTGTATTACAGTAAATAATGGTTATCTTTAGGTTCTTCTTGATGAAGCCAAAATTTGGTCATGACCTTTTAAAAAATAGTCATGAAGCTTTTCTGTATGATTTGCAGTTTCAATAGATGCTCTTCAGAAGTTGCTGCTTCACTGATCACAAATTATAAGAGAAATAAGAAGGAAAGTTACTCTCCCAAAACGTTGGTGAGAATGATTGCGAAAAATAAGGATGAGAGGTCAATGTCAGGGTTGTAAGTAAAAAACATGCCTATCAGGCTTTTGTGGAGACCTGTGTGAACTCGGAGAATTATTTTCCAAACAGTAGTTTTACTTAATTGAAAACACAGTTTAGTTATTCAGGAGTCTGAGCAGAGAATGTTTGTGTTTTTCTAAAACTCACCTACCAGCGGTTTCAGGATTTGATTTCCTAATTATGTCTGTATGATTCTTAGAGTGAGATATGTTACTCTGTGACTGTGAATAGGTATTTGACAGACGTAGGCATTCACAGAGTAAATTTATCTCCGTCTTGTAGAATTCTTTAATCTTGCATTAACAGGGTTTTAGGGCAGTTCTGTTTTAGCAGTCGTTTTGCTGGCAGCGGGAAAATGTAATGCTTCATTACAATCTTTGAACTTTGGTAACTGGAATAGTAGGAATGCAAACCAATTCTGTTATTGACTATGCTAAACCAACAGAGATTTTAGATTAAGTTTGGCAGAATCCAGATTTTATTGATTACTTTGCTCTTACGATTATAGAAAGTAGAATGTTGCTTTTGAAGGAGATATGAAACCTGATAAATCTGTGTTTTGTGCTTTGAATTTCGAGGTCAGACGAGTGAGAACTGTAATGTGGTTAGTGGCATTGCTTGCTTTATGTAGATTATACTGTTTGCTTTCATGAAAGGCCAGTTGGATTGCCCAGGACAAAACTGATAGGCAAGAATGAGGCAGCTGAGTACTTACGCTCTCACAGAGAAAGTCTGATGTCCTTACAAGGAGCTGGCAATTGAAGAAAATGTCGTCTTTGAATACTGAACTTCTAAAAATACTTTCTTTAATCTATTTTAAAACTATGAACATATTGTCAAAAGTTTTAAGCAAATCTGAGTAGAATTTTCACTGAAAATTTATTAATTTTGGCTTAATTTCTGCTTTAAAAACTTAAGGGAGTTTTTAAGGTCTTGGTTGCACTGACTACTACTGCCATTCATAAGAAGTGTCAGTATCGCCTTTCAGGATTTCAGGATTTAATACCAAAGAAATAACTGTTAAGAGGTAACAGTTCTTCAGCAATTTAGCTACATTAAAGGGTTCTGTAAAGCAATTAGATGGACTTTGATGATTGTATGCATAATGATTGAAATAGTGTATTTAAGTGCTGTATTTGCTCTGTTAACTAAAATTTCAGGGGCATGTGTTGGTAAGAGAAACAGAATACAAGTAGCATCTTCTTCCATGCAAACAGTAGAGTAAGCCCCTCTCCAGTCTGCTGAATGCAACTTTATCAGCTCATCCATGTGTCCGAGGGGAAGTCAGCTCACCGAAGCATGCCACATGATTCCAAGAGTAAATTGTAACTAGCAAGATGTTATTTCTTTGCCAGAAATAGCTCCAGAGATAAACTGAGAGGAGTTCATGTGACCTGACTGTGGGTATTTGACTTAACCAGCTAAATTAGCCAGCTAATCTGCCTAGGCTCCATCTGTAATAGAGAGACAGTTTCTTTTAACTATATTAGCTTTGGTGTATGTCGGACTCTTTCCTGAGCTAATTTAACTCTCTAGCCCAGGAAAATACTCTGTAGTTAAATCAGCTTTTATCGGGTCCAGGATGCACCAGACCAGAGCATGGTAAAAAGCAGGAGTTTATGGCTAGGAGAAGGTGACATCCTGATTTTGATGATGGTGGTGGGCTGAGCCTGGGATGTAAATAACATAGGACAAAGACATTATACATAGGTGCAGATATAAGGAAGCTGTAAAACTAAACAAGGAGTTTGTGTTGTCAGAATATCACCTCTTTTAATACACAGTTAAGTTGAAATCTGTAACTAATGCGACTTCCATTTTTGTTCATGGGTAATAAAAATGCTGTAATTTGTGTCACTGCTAATTAGCCATTTCCTGTCATACTGTTTTTTGCTAAAGAAGTATAAATGATTTTATCGGAGAATAAATAATTAATGCAGTCTGAAGTCTGTACCACCAAATTGAGTCCAGTCTTCCATATATGAGAGTGCATTAGAAATATGAAGAACTACTTATCCACATTCTCTGTATTTGAGCTTCATTTCTTCATAAAGCAATATATTGAGAGTTTATATTCCCTTCCTTTGCAATGTCTTCCTCGGGGACTAAATATTTTGCATACAGCACACACTGAAAGCAAATACATTTATTTAAGATGCTCTACAATATTTGGGGCTGACTGTGAATATGAAACAAACAAAAAAAACCCTGCCACAAGCTAGCTTTTCAAGCTGATTATCCAGATATTAGAAATTTTTGAGAGTAGCTACATAGAAGCAAGATTAAAATACTATTGTTTGTAAATGGTGACAGCTTTACTAAATGCTTGTGCTATGAATTATTCTTACCTGCTTTCTTTTTATCAAGAAATTCTGTTGACCAAAATACCATGTTTTGACTTCAACCTTTTTCCAGTTAGGAGAAATGCATCCTGTTTCCCCTGTCTGCTTACTTAGTCTTAGAACTATTAATGTGCACCAAAGAGGGATTCCAGCTGTAGTCTGTTTTTAAGAGCTGAGAATCCTAAGGAGAAGGTTAACTTTTTCATTCCTGTACTGTGAAAGGCTATGCAGCCAAATATTCTGCAGCTTCATGAATTCTACATTCTACATCTTCAGAACTTTTTCTTCAGATCTTTTATTCTTTGCAAAGAAACTATAATATCATTTGTTTTATGAAAAATTCTTTCTTTCCCACTTATAATTAATATAACCTGCTAGGCACAGGTACATTCAGTGTTTCCAGGACTCAGCAGAGTGCTGTATGAGAAAGGTAGCTGAAGTGGAATTTAAGACTTGAGGTACTTTGGATTATTCTTGTAGGAAAGCAAATGGTAAGCTTGTGTCTGGCTGATGCTCAGATAGAAGACAACTTATTAACCTTTTTTTTTTTTTTTAACTTCCCAATAAATGCAGGCCCATCAGCTTCCCTGATACAGCTGTTCAGTAGATTTCTATTAACAACAGTAGTTTCACCTCCTGCTTTTGCTCCTGTTTTCCTGGGTGTCTGAAATTCAGCAGTTTGTGCAGCTGAATATCAGTGAATCTCACCGGAAAGCTGCCGAAGATCCATAGAGTTAATCTTACTATGGGACTGTGAATCTGATTCTTCCCACAGTGTAACAGTAGTAGCGACGATGCTACATGGCCAGGCTCTGACGTATTCGTTTCGTGATGTCATGATGTTGGCAAATGTCTAAACCCTCTACGCATCAGAGAGCAGTATGAAACGTATGTGTTTAGCCTGGAGAAGAGAAGGTTGAGGGGAGACCTTATCACTCTCTACAACTACCTGAAAGGAGGTCGTAGCGAGGTGGGGGTCAGTCTCTTCTCCCAAGTAACAAGCGACAGGACAAAAGAAAGTGGCCTCAAGTTGCACCAGGGGAGGTTTAGGTTGGATATTAGGAAAAACTTCTTTACCGAAAGGGTTATCAGGCATTGGAACGGGCTGCCCGGGGAGGCGGTGGAATCGCCATCCCTGGAGGGATTTAAAAGACGAGGGGACGTGGTGCTGAGGGACATGGTTTAGTGGTGATTTTGGTAGTGTAGGTTATGGTTGGACTCGATGATCTTGAAGGTCTCTTCCAACCCAAGTGATTCTATGATTCTATGATTCTATGGTTGTGGGCCCGCAGGCCGTGAGCTGTAGTGAGCACCTTCCTTACCCTGTGGAGCTACTAGTGTATGTATCCCTGACTCCATCACAGGCGACGGGGGTGGTTCTGGGAGAAGAAACATCTTTCTTGAATTCTGGCAGCGGACGATGACAATGGGCTGCTGTCTAAAGAGCCATTTGCTGGGCTGCAGTGGGGTATAGGAGTCCTGGATACAGTTAGGCATCACCCTACTTTCCAGCTCTCTCTCCTCTAAATCCTTCCTGGACTTTTTGACCTCAACTAAAAGAGGCAATAGATATGACAGATGCCTTTGAAGATGGCACAGTCAGATGTGGAGCAGAAGGAAAGATTTTACGAGGTACAACAGGGCTGACTACAAGACAAGAGGGACTATGAAAATATCCAGTTGCACAGAAACAGGTGCTTCCTGCTCAGATGTATTCCTTGCTGCATTAATTTTTAGATTAAAGATCGGAGCAGCAGGCAAGTTTATCCTGTTACTCTCTGGAGATTATGCTAGTGGGAATTCACTTCTGATCACTAGCTGGATGAAATCCTTTAGGCAGAAGCAACATGCTTTGGTGCAACTGTAACAATTATGATACAGTGTCTGTAATGTGACATGTTATTAGTTGTCATTCAGATATATATTTACACACCCCCTATACTTTGGTAACCTCCGAGCATGACAAAGTGTTCTGCAACTACCAAACTTGCTTATCAATGCACACATCACTCTTAACAATGACACTAAATCAGAACGTTGCTTTTTAATTGTTACGGTAATATCAGTGCTCTGACTTTACCTATTTTACTTCTAATTTTCTCAGAAACAATAGGGAGAAAAAATAACAAAGCATATGAAACAGCATTGGTAACCCCACAGACCAGATCCTGAGAAGTTCTAGTAGGACACAGCATCATTCATTTTATTTAAAGACTTGATAAACCCTTTGGATTATTTTTTTTTTGTTTTGTTTCAATATTAATATTGAGACAAATAATCCTCTTTGTTTACTTATGAAAAAGCCAATTAAGTCAGTAGATGAATAGTGAGCTAGGTAACATGAGCAGGAACAGTTTGGGCTTTTATTGATTTGTTCTCCTCTTGTCCTCTGTTTTTGCCAGGGTATCCACAGTTGGCTACTGCTGGAGTCAAGATACTTGGCTGATCTGAGCTCGCCATTCTTAGGAACTACATAAGTTTTATATGAGCTTCGTCAGCATGAATAATTTGAATGCCTAGGGGCCTGAATGCCGTGGGTGTAGAACACAGTCAAAACCAGATCCACAGGGAGCCTTGGGCACTACAATGTTCAGTCAAATCAATCCTTCATCTTTCATCACAAAAAGTGGAACAACTGCAATGAAACGTGTTGCAAGTTACCTCTATGTTTTCAACCTTTTCTTCCTTTTCCCTACCATTTTTAGATCGCTGTTTGAGGTGATGAGAGATATGAGGGCAAATACAAAGAAGAGAATGAATAGAACGGAAGTTTCTCCCAGCTTGGATTAATATTTTAATCACTGAGTCACTGGATAAAAACTGGATATAATGGTATGAATACCAGCTGGTTTTTGAAGGAAGGCAGCAGTCTTCACCTTTTTCTGAAACCTGATCTACTAAGTATGCTCTGGGCTTCCTTTCTGGACCAAAATCACTCTGACATGAAAGATGGAGGGAAGTTTGTTTTGGGAAGGTCAGGAATGAGCTATGTTTGTCACTACCTGACACAGTAGGCATTTGCAGTACCAGAAAAGAGACTTCTGGGCTTGGAGAACTTCAGAAGGAAAGCTGAGGTGCTGACAGAGCTTGGGTGATTTCAAGGCTAGGTAACTGCTGGAGAAGCATTTTAGTGACAGTAGTTTTGGACCCATATCCCTCTGAAGAGGGAACTAGGGGTGAATTATAACTTTCTGTGAATTTAAAGTTCAGGAATTTCCAGCAGGTCCAAAGCATCTTGCAGGAACTTGGCCTGAAATGCCAAACTGCACAGACAGTACACTTGCAGGAGACATAGTACTCATAATGCAAGCCCTAGAAGTCTGATGAAAGATTCACTGTTGTTTGGCGTGCTACACATATGGCCAGAGCTGGTGTTTAAACATCTAAATGACTAAGGTCTAAGTTGTTCCTTCAGCAAGCACTTTTTGTATAGGTGTTTCTTTCAACATTAAGAATGTTGTTCACACAACATCATTAGGAAAACCCCTTCATCTATATTTGTTGCCATTTTATATTTGTAATGGTAACCTAAAATGTTAAATACTGACTTAAACATGAGTGTCATACTTCCAGTATTTTTAATTTTTATTTCTCCTCTAAGTTTGGAAGAAAATGTTTGTTCTTCAGGTATTATTTGGCCTCTAGTCGTCTTGATCCCATTCCTCCTGCAACTGACGATCGCACTGTAGCTGGCACTGTTAGTGCAAAGTCAGTAATCTGTGGGGTTTCCCCCCCTTCAACTACTTTTGAAGTCTGCAAGGTGCCCCTTGCAGTTTAATGCTCCGTGTTCTCAAAATAGAGCAACTGACAGAAGGGAATGGATTTTAAGGAACCTGGCATAAAGGTCAAAATATGTTAAGGTGGAGAATTGTAACTAGGCAAATCTTTTTACTGATAAAATAAACATGTTTTGATGATTATAAAACCCTCCCTGACTTTTCAAATACTAAAACCTCTGTCAGTTTCAGTATCACTGGCAAACTGCACCTGCAGCAAGATATTTCTGTGGCTAAGAAGACAAAACATATCGCAGGGAATATTGCTTTTCTTAAAAGAGTTAAGCCTTGCTCTGAGATGTAATTACTGTTCTCCACATCTGAAGGAAGCCTTAGCTTGAAATGGCTGGCCACAGCGAGTGCTCTGCCACGGAGGATGCTGGTGGCATTTGCTACCAGCTCTCTTTGGTTCCGCAGCAGCTTCCACCTTGTGATGCATGATTGGATTTAGGGGGTCAACTCCGGCAGAGCACGCGTTTCAATTAAAAATCAAGGAAACCACTCACATCTCTGAAGTTAAGCATGTGCTCCCATGCTATGCTGGGCCGTAGTGTTAGTATAGAAAAGGAGAAAAAAGCTAACATGGTTGAATACTCTGATAGTGGAAGAGGGCACGTCTCTGTTAAGTGAAGAGGAGCTTGTCAACACCTGCAGCAAAATGGGCCCCGCAAGCCCCTGGTGTAAAGAGTATCACTTCTGCTTCCCTCCCCGAGGACGGCAACTGGGGACCCCTGGCAGCAGAAGCCCTGTTGGTAAGGAGGCGTCAGAGCTCGGGCTGGTGCAGGTCACCAGGGCCAAGCTGGCCTTGGGGAGCGCAGAGCAGCTGCGGAGGAGCTGCCGGCTGGCGTGACTATTTGCGTAGCGTCACCCAGACGTGTCGGTATAGCTTCCAGCTCATTGCTGCGAGCTTGGCCAGCTTTCTTATCGCTCAAGTGGATGTTAAAAAGTTTCACAGTAGAGCCCGTGTCCGCCAAGTTGACTGCCTCGTTATCCTTGGGAAATGCCATTTCTGCTGCCTTGTTATCCTTAGGAAATGCCATTTCTGCGCTCTAGCGCTTGCGTTTTGCACAGGAGCTGAGGCAGGAAGATACAAAAAGCTTTGAACAGAAGGCATTAGCTTTAAACAACGTGGGTTTTTGTTCCCTCCCCTGCCTGCTAGCACGGGAAGGGGGAAGGACCGGACCTAGCAGAGCTGCAGGGCTGGGGATGGATTTGCTGGGCGAGAGCTCGCCCTGGCGGTAGACAGGGAGCTTGTCCTTTCAAGAGATCACCCCTGTCAGGGCTTTACGGCTGGGTTACGTTTGCTATTCCTGCTACTTTTTAGAAATATTTTATCATCGTTTTCTCCTTTTGGCATTGGCTTCACATGTTCATCCCCATCAAGAGACATTGAGACTGAAAAGAGCTGTTTCTCAAGTATTTCAACTATTCTTTGCACATACAGATGTGTGATGCATGTATTTTAAATAAGTATTTCTCTAACTTTTTAATAGGGAAAGGTGGGAGGGTTTTTTTGTTTTGTTTGTTTTGGGTCATTTTTTTATAGTTATACAAGTTGTCACCCCCTTGCAAATATGGCATGACTTCTCTCTTCTTGTGTCCCAGAAAGCGTCTCTATGCAGTACTGCCAGCAGAGGTTAATAGACAACCTTTCAGCAACATTCGTTTGTGTCAGGAGAAAGAGTCCTTATTCCTCCATTCAGAGGCATCGTAAGTAAACTGCAGTGGCCTGTGAACTCTAGACCTGTTGACTGTACAGAAACAAGTGCCAGGATCTCAGTGAATAGCTGGAGGTACAATTTTTTTGTAATCTCTGTTGTTTTTGATATGTTAGGTCAAACCTAATGTGCCTAGAAAATAGATAGTAAAAGAATGTTAATTAGAAAAAAAAAATCTTTGAGCTTTCTCAAGGTAAGGCAAAATATTTTCTTTTGTGATTAGTTTTGTGACATTCAGGTTTATATCAATGTAAAACCTGTGTACCAACTGTATGTCCAAATACATTTAAAAATAGGGAAGATCCTTATAGAGGGATTCTGAGGTGTATTTTAAGGAGGAGACCTTAATTTTTTTCCTAACTAGACTTTGAATGATGATAGTCCATATTGACCAGGTAGATCTGCATCTAGCCAGGAAGTCACCTTGGCCAAGCCAGGTGTGCCAAAAGCACAGGCCAGATAAGGACTAAGGCACAAGCCTGAGCTTAAATGCAGGTCAGGAGGAGCCCAAGGCTGCAAAGTGTGTGGGTGGAGGCACAGAAAAGGCTCTCACAGCTGTGCCATATCAGAGCATACCTGCAGCACTGGCAGCTGAAGTCTAGGGGGTGGATGGATGAGTATGGTAACAAATATTTATAGACAAGAAAGGTTGCAGGCTGTTCAAGGTAGTTAGAGTCTCTTTGTGTGCTTAGGGTTTTGACTCTGAAATGGTATTTCCTGCTTTGTGTTAGGAGGTAGTGAGGCACCCTGGCTTTTAGATGTTCTAGCTATGCTGACAAGTATGAAATCTCTCTCATCTTACTGCTGCTATGGTATGAACTCAGGAAACTCCAGCCACCCCTTGTACTTTCACCACTGTGAAAGTGCTAGACAGCATGAGCAGCTTAATAAGCGAGCTACAGGATAATGTTATGAAAAAAAGTATTGATCAGGACAAAGCTTTCTTTCTCTAGGGTGTGTTACTCTTCTATGATGGACTTGGTTTCTTGGTTCTGGAGTACAGTAATCACAAAACTCCTTTTTGGGTCTTTTCTATGATGGTAGACCATCCTTTCTGTTTCTGGGCTGGTTGATTTAATTATTGCATGCAGAGTGGAACAGCTTTAGTAGGGGTGAGTGAAAATATCTATTGTTTGAATGCTCAGGATTATGAGCCCAGCTACTTTTGTGATGTGCACAGCCTGGCACTTCTCAACCATTATAAGTGCTAACTCATATGGCTTTCTGTTCCATCTCTTGGCATACCAGCATTTTATCCATAGCTGCCTTAGTGTGTTTATGTATTAGGAGCTTTTTTTAGCCTTTGTGAAAAATGTGTCTTTTCGTTTGGTGGCAAGGCTGTTGAAAATTATTTCCTTACCAGCGTATGAGTCCTTCTGCAGATCTAATCCTGGACTGTCTTATTTCTTGAATATTCTGTGTGAAGTAGGATGGGATATTTCATAGGAGAGAGGATGCATCTCCAAAGATAATTGGAGATAAGTGTTGGTAGGATGAAAGTATCCTAGCTAGGTGATGAGTTGGCTGCAGAAGCTAGCTATAGAATACAATGCTGCTTACACTATAGCTATGTGTTGAATAAAAGTTGAGTAAAAGGTTTACAAAGGAGTTGTTTTTGTAAGTTATCTTTTATCTAGTTCTATCTGAAAAGTGGAAAGTCAGCATGTGGTTGTAACTCTCAGTACTTCTGAAAGAAAAATGATTTTTAGAGTGTATGAGAACTGCTATGACAAATGGAAAAACTCTGCAGTTTTTCTTTGAGTCACAGATAATTGTCAGCAATCTGATCGTGATGAATGCTACAATAAAGCCATTATAACTCTATGTTATTTATCCAGATATTGATTTGGAGGGGTGAATATAAAGAAGTACTCTTGAGAATTTTGTATAATAATGATTCCCCCCCCCCCCCTTCATTCTGCTTGTATCCAACAGATAACAGGTTGTGAAAACACCTATAGGAATGATTATGTAATGAAAGCAGACAGTAATAAAACTTAGACTAGAAAAATAGACTTTGGATCTGACAAGATGTTGTGTAAGACAAAATGCTGTCATGCCTGAGTTAGTCTCGTTAAAGCTGCAGGGGAGAGGGGGAGTGAATCTTCTGCATTCTCCCAAAAGACAGGAACATTCAAACGAGGCAGGCTGAAATCTGTTGTAATAGTTTTGTACCAAATGATTCAGAAGTTTTCCAGCTACAAGACTTAGACACTTTTAAAGAGGTGAATGCTTCTTGCTGTGAGTTTTTATGAACAGCAATACAAAATGTATGATTGTTTTAAAGGAGCAGCAGAATGCAGTGGATGATGTGCTGAAATTATCAATCTTCTGAAACGAATAAACTCTTCAAAAAGAGTGGCAGTAGATTTTTAAGAGCTAATGTGTCTGTCTATGGCTTTAGATTTTTCTGAGTAACTTTTGTTTTAAGAATTGTGTGTTAATAGGCTGTAATAGATTTTAGTGCATGCCTGGGAGTAGAATTTCAAAGGGACCTGTTAATCTGACTTTAGACCTATCAATAGGCATCCAGATTTTCAAAAGATGTCAGTGCTCAGTAGGACATGAGAGGCAAACCTTACGCCAGACTTCAGATTCAGTCTGCATCCAGCAATTCCTAATTGTTGTTGTTATTAAGTGAGAGCTGCTAAGCATTTAACAGTTCTGGAAACATTGCCTCTTGGCTTGTTCCCACTGAAAGAGAAGCAAAACTCCTGTTGATTTCAGATGTGCATGATCAAGCCTCTAAGGTCGTACTTCATAATTTTGTCACTCAAATGTACCTTACACAGCAATGACAGAGTTCTGTCATAGTTTCACGTACTATTCTCTAAGTGTTGTCATGTTGATACTGATGTTTCCTGAACTCTGAAATGCAGAAGCTGTTTTGTATCTCTTCCAATTTTTGTAAGGTTGATCTAGAGGAGGTGTTGAAGATACCTTCAGTTATTTGCCAAAAATGGATTTCCATGAGAAATTCTTGAATTGTACAGACTAGAAACTAAGGGTAGACTGGGAAGTAAGGCCCTTCAGGTAGGGTGAATTATCATTGATTTAAAAAGTGATGGCGTTTCCTGGCAGAATCATTAAAAAAATGTTTGTAGCGTTTAATTAATGCAAGATATACACCATGAGTTTACTTGATGGCACGGTGACACACTGGATGGCTGTAATGATGTATTTCTTCTGTGAACAATTCTTACCAGTAAGAAGCTCCCAGAATAAACAGGCTTGTTGGCTTTATGGTGCTCTTGCTCCATGCTGATTACAGTATGTAATTCACCTTGCCTTGTTTGGTCAGCAGCTGTATTTGGACATCACTGGACATCACAAGTCCATGTCCTCCCTACAGAATGATCTGTCAGTGATTGCCATCACTGATGATATTTCTACTGTGCTTCTGTGAGACTGTTGTCATTAACACAGCAATTGTGCAGTAAGTTCTACAACATATGGTTCAGTTCTTTAGGATATTGAGATTTCTTGGCTGGGCATCTGCTGCTTAATATATCAGAAAGCAAAGGACAAAGGCAAATATATATAATTTCATGTTAGGAAATGCAGAGAATATGAAAAACACTATAAATTAACTGTCTATTTAGTCATTGTGAAATGAAATAGTCTGAGCTCTTCTTCCAATAAAACTGATTATAGGGTTCAGAAATTACTTAGGTTGCAGATTGAAGCTGTACCAATTTTGAGAGATCACTGTAATTACAGCAATAGAGTGCCTGTAGATTCACGTTGCTTAGTAACATTATGGACAAAGTTATGAGGAAGGAGTCATACTTTTTAACATATATGTACCTTCACTGACTTCTCTGTTTGAATGTCATTCACTGCTTGCATATCACTATTTTAGCATTATGCCCTGGCAAGACACAGTTCCTGGATCCCGTGTTCCTTGAACTTGTGCCTGTGAACATGGACCTCAGTGAATAACTGTTCAAGGAGTGGTTACAGCTTCACAAAGACTGCTAAGTCACGTGTATTAGTAAGTCTTTGCATGTTCCAGACACGGTGTAGTTATGCTGAAGTTAGTTACAAGCGCAGTATAACAGTGATATGATGTAACATACTGGATTTTGTAGAGAGGATGCACAGGTTTGCCCCATAAAAGGGAGAGCCATGCAGGGGGAGATAGATGATAGATAATAATCACATTAGGGGAACGTTAAGAGTATGATGCATCTATCTTCACCTTCAGCTCACTTAATATTTGTGCTGCATGTTCTTATGATTATAGGTGGTAACATTATCAAAAGTATCTGTTTATCAAAGAATATTGTAATAGAAATGAACTAAAACGTTTAATTCCATGCACATACTCCTAAATCTAGGCACAGAAGAGGAAAAAAGTTGTCTTTGAACAAGTGAGTACTAGCATCCTATTTTTGCCAAGTCTTAGTGCTGTAAAATGTTGTGAGGAGGGAATCCTTGAAAGACTACAGGAGATGGGTAGAAACTCCAGAAAGAAAAGCAAGTAATGTGCTGAAGGGAGGTAATCCTGATTTTTAAGAGGAAGATAAACTAAAATATTCACATATACCTGGCTGGTCTCTGGAAAATATAGGCTAAATGAAAAATTTATGTGCTATGTTTCAGGAAAAAAAAAAAGATTAATTGATTAGGTAACTCTTAGGAGCTAGTCTTGTGTAGCTAAGATGTGGAGGGTCAGATATGTTTGATTCAATTCTTTGAAGATCTTCACATGGTGCAGAAGAGACAAGGCTCCTCTTGACTTCTGTTGTCTTCATTGACCATGTGTCCTACTTGCAGCTAAAATAATATCTGCAGAGCTGAAGATGTATCGCAGACTTGCATATTTTAATGGTGGGGTCATAATTGTAATACTACTTTCTGAGTATTGAGGAAGAAGTTTTGTTTGGTTTTCTTCTGCTCCCCTCCCTCCGCCCCGCCCCTCCCCCCCCCGCAAAATGTACAAGAATACTTTTCATTTACAGTAACATAAGATCTTATGCCAAAACACATGGGGCTTTAAACTAATTTAATTAAAATGGATAGTTCTATCTTAGACCATATTTTTAAAGTAATATGTGTTGACTGAGCTGTCATTATTTGTTAATGATTTGATTTGGGGCAAAAGTAGTGGACCATGTTTAAAAAAAAATCCAACAACTTACTGTCATGTTACCACATCAGACTTAAAGCAACTGTAAAAAGAATGCAGCCATGCCACACTATCAAGTATGAAGCACTGAGCTGTTTTTTTGTTGTAGTTTTTTTTTTTTTAAATGCTTCTTTTCTGTAATTGTGTGGAAAGTTACTTGTTTCAGAGTCAAATTAGAAAAAAAGTTAGGGCAAAAGTTTTTTTTTTTTATGCCGAAGATATTGCAAACAGTTAATTTGATTTGGATAGACCAAAATCTAGTTGTTATAATCAAATAAGGTGTATGTTGTGAGGATCAGAGAAGAGTCAGCAGTATGATGAGTGCATTCTCATTTGTGTTTGTGCTAAGGCTATGAAAAGGTTGTGCAAGTGTAATTAAGCAGCATGAACGTGTTTTGATATGAGTTCATGTTTTGCTTTAGGACAGAAATTATATCATCTTGATATATGGTAAATTGCAATAAAACATTCTTAAACAAATATAATAATTTTGTATGGCTTTAATTACAGCATCTGAAAACTGGATGAAGTTAAACCAGTGCAATTTTTCCAAGTAAATGAGGCCTGAGATCACCTGTATGTTTGTCTAACAAGGTGTAAGTTGAAATGTGTAAAGTAATATTTATGCTTGCTTTAAAGCCTATTTATTCTAACTCAATGGTATGAGACGTCATTGGTTTTCCCTGCAGAAATTTTCCTCTTTATTTTTTGTTGTTTAAATCTTGTTTATGGCAATAACATTGAAACATCCTTTCCTTCCTGACTAGTTAACCTTACAGTGTCGGAGCAGTCATGCTTTTCAGGCAAATGGTTGTGTAACTGGATGATAACTTACAGATTTTCCAAAGCAAGAGCAGTGGATGCTGGAAGAGGCTGCCAGAAACTGGAGGGGCAAAAAAATTGTTACTGATCTATATCATAGTTTTCCAAAGCCTCCAGAAGCAAGAAGAAAGTATTTCCATGCATTTGATATGATACGTACTATTGTATCTATTTGTCTCTTAGTACGTGTATCTTCAGAACAGACATAGACTTTTCAGCGTGCTGTTGCTGAACTTGTTAGTTTTACTGAGAAGGCGTATGTATTAACCCCGAGATGGATACGGGTCAGGAATATTTATTTCTGCTGCAAATCCAACAGTTAAACGGTGACATGTGTGTCTGGATCTGCCACAGCCTTGGCTCAGCAGAAAGATTCCTTTACCAGCATAAAGCACAACTCATGTTAGCAACGCTTCATGAGGAGAGAAGGATTCACCATTTGATCTGGATGCAGGGCTCAGGCTTCTAACTTAATTTGTGATAAAACATGTTAAAAGGTGCGTAGGTCTTTGTTTTGCTTCCTTCCTTCCATTCCTGAAAGGGCAATGGAGACAGACACTTTTCTGGTATGAATCAAAACTTTGGAGATGCACAAGACCAGACAAATAGGACTACATGGTTGGAGACAAATCCAATAGGTCTGGCATTCAAGAGTAAATTTTAGTATTTATTTTCTCTGAATAAAGTATCTGTTTTCAAGGAAACTTCTGTGAAGAGAGGGTGCATTTTTACAGTATAAGCGTGATATATTGAGTTTGAAGCACCACTGTACACCCCTGTGTTGTCTCTTGGCTTTGAGATGTTGATCTTCTTTAAAAGAAGGTAAACCCACCTCTTTTTAAAGGCTTTTTTTGAATTGTAGGCCCTGTCTCTAGTAACAGGAAACGTCACACAATCTTAATAAGACTGTTTTCAGTAGGGTTTGACTGGCAAAGATTCAGTATGTGGACTTGAAGGTTGTTACAACAGGCTTTTTTACCTTACGTTTTGAAATTTCAAGTAGAGATTGTCTAGGAAAAAGTAAAAATTGTTAATTAAACTATTCTGGTTTCAAAAGGGACTGGAAATGGGAGGCTGGGTCCTATGTGCTACAAATGGCCCTCTGAAAATCTGCTTGACTGCAGCTCAGTTGCAAGTCTCTTGCAATTTAATTGCAATTTAAGTCTAATTGCACTTTGCGTGTGCTCAACAGGCACTTGGCTGAACCTCCCTAAGGGTGCCACTGTGTGAAGCTGCAGCGAGCCCAGTGGACTATGGTATGACATTTATACAAAGCTTGTGTTCATATCATGTCTCAATGTAATTTTGATCAGTTAAGTTCATTCAGGCAAACAAACTGTCCATCAAAAATAATCTTTTTTTTTTTTTTTAGAACTGAAATGTCATTTTGCTTGCTTGTGTTCAGGGAAAAATATGTTTTTAGCAATTCATTTCTTGTAGTGTGTGTGAGTTCTTTATTACTAGAAATTTTGGCTTGCAATTTTTTGTGAGTGAAGAGTATTTCCCTTTTCGCTTCTATGCTGGTTGCACTTTGCATGGCAAGGGTAATCTTTTAGTTGGAGGTCAAGGACAGCTGGCAGAGTTTTTTGAGTCACCTCAAGAATAGTAAAAAGTCAGGGCTATATATAAAGTGCTGAGTAATAAGTGACATATAATTATATGATCACCTCACCTAAATCTGTCTGTAAAGGAAACAACATATGTGAAGAATTTGAAGACTTACTCAGGTTTCATTAGTTGCTTTAAAGATTGACAGCTGTTCACTATTTTCCCCAAGCTCTTCAAATTTATCGTCAGTGTTATCTCTGTCTAGCTTGGTGAGTGAAAACAACCCAATTCCCCAGGTATGGGGGGAATCCTGCCAGCTGATGGCTTACAGCCTCTTGTTCCTTGCCTGCTCATGAAGACATTGAAAATAAGATGATAGAATGGGTGTTCACTGAGCTCTGGCTGGGTATAGTGGGGGAGTGGAAAAACCCCAGTCCTGCTTAGTCTCATGACATGATGCGACATGTTATGCTGATAATTGAGTCAGTCATGTCGAGGAGGGAGTTCTAGTGACAGAGAGCCAAGGTAGCAAATGCTGTGACATCTTCTCTTTCTGCAGGCCTAAGGTGAGGCGTGTCTTATGGAATAAATTTCCTCACTCCTGCGCTTGGAACTCCTTGGTGGTGTGAAAGGGCAGCGTCAATGGGTGTAACTTGGAGGACGCTGTGGCCCATGCCTGCTCATCGGTGCAGTCCAGAAATATTCTTTGCTCTGAGCTATTCTAATTCAGATTGGTGTAATATAGTGATGCCTGAGCTACCTTTCCAGTATTTCTGCCAGGACCAGAAGCAGCTTGGTGTGACAGCACCATGTTCTTTATCGGCTAAAGTGCTCTGCCCAGAGGCAGATATTTTGAATTATTAGCTAGAAGTGGAATAAACTAGTCCATGGGAACTCTGGACTGCTGCAGCTGGATTAGTTTTCAGATGACTTGGAAGCAGTCCATGTGCTAGAGACCAGGGCAACCAATTTTTTTGCTAGATATATGTGGCCTCTGCTTCTTGTGGAATGTCATTTGAGCAGAGCTTGCTCCCTGGCATTATTATGTGACAGAGCCAGAAAGATGTCCCTCCAGCAACTCCTGCTGGAGGGGGAAAAATTCCCCCATTAAGTTGTGACCTGGTGCAAGTGCTGAATTCGATAGGTTGGGGGTTTTTTATGTGTGGTGGTTGTGTTTTTTTTTTTTCCCTCTTTCTGCCTTGTTGGGGATGAATTGTCATGCTCATACTGAAAGTGGAGAGAGAAAATCCTCTGTCCTGGTGTAAGGCATGGTGAAATCCTGACTCTTAGAGGAGTGATACCTACATTTTGGAAGTGCCCTGGCTAAAGCAAGAGTATATGTTTATGGTATGTTTATAATGCAAAATTAGGTTAGATGTAGTCTCATGAGAACAGGGCTTGGCGGACTTGTCTTAGTTCTGGATATTTTCTATGAGGGTTAAACTAGCTTGTGCAAGATGCAGTGGGAGTGGTTGAGCGCAGTGCCAGGCAGAGATGTCTAGGATGTGACCCATCTTCCTTCCAGACAGTTGGGCTGTCTCCATACTGTGTTTATTTGCATTTCCTGTCCACTGTGAATTTAGGTAGAGACACACTTGGCTGCATTATTATTTTGAGACGTGGTGTAACGTAATTCAAGGTTGCTTATTTTTTGCCTCTCAGAATTGGACTTCCCTTTGGACCAGGTGCTGGGTAAGTGCTCACCTGTCATGTAACAGGTAGCGTGTACTACACTGGCATTAACAGAGAAGAATGATGGGCTGCTAACTCCTCTGGTAAGTTTGCTTCTAAGTGGATATATAGTTCAAAATGTATTTCATGTAAAAAGCAAGGTTTGCTTTTTTTATTGCCATTTAATCTTCTCCTCAATACAAGATTAGGCTGCAAAGCTAGGAAGTTGGGCAAAAGCAGTTACAAAACTTACATCCCTGTTTAGGCTTGCTTGATGTTACTGGATCTTTTTTTTTTTTTTAATGCCGTACCTGTAAGTACAAATTTCCTCTGCCATTTTGAATTGTATTAAAACACGTTTAGAGTTTTGGCAAGTTTTTAGGATGTCTGATGTGATGGCTGGAATAAAGTACCAGAATTCACATAGCAAGGTGCCTGGATGGCAAAATTGTGCCACTTGAGTTACCAGGAAATCTCCTAACTTTTTTGGATTAAACATTTTCTTTTGGGAGGAGAGAAGGCTGGCGAATGCTCTCCAGGCAGAACTAAATAGTCAGAACCTTTTCAACCCAGCTCCGCTATGGAAGCGTAACATTGAAAGTATTTGGCTATGGTTTATATTGGAGTTTGTGAGGAACAGTACAGAGACTACCGTTTCTGATTTCAATTGCTTTCTTTTTCTACTCTTGTTTTAACCACATATTAAGATACATAGGTAGTCCGTGCTTATAATCTTGCTTTTCCACACTGGATGTGGCAAGTTCATTTCAAATGGTGTTCGTATTACTGCAACAGAAGCGAAGGAAGCAAATAAGTAGCTCGGAAAAAAGATTTTCTCCGAATGGTTAAAGATGCTTTTCCCAAATAGTTGCACATAAACATGGTTCCGCTTATTTTTAAATACCCATACCAAAATGAAAAACACATAGGAATTGAATGTATGTGCAGATTTTCCATATGGAAATATTTGTTGGTGGGAAAGGTACGGGCTGGCTAAAGGGACTGTAACAGGGTATGGTTTCAAAGATGACTCAGGTCGATAATGTGTGAAAACTGTTACCAGCATATGATGGCTCTGTGGTCTTCAAAGCAAAATAATCTTTACAAACACATTTAGGAAGACTTATGTAAGCAGGCAATACATTAAAGGTGAAGAAAGTAACATTCCTCAGAATCTTTTAAGGCAGTAAGGAAGACTTCGGATTCTTGAACAAGAGATTGTTTCTGTGTTGGTTTTGCTTATTCTGTTGGTCCGAGGTCATTCACCTCAGTAACAAACAACTGTCTGATACAATCCATCAGATGGTTTTATTGCTTACCAAGCTGTTCCGTTTGGAACATTGTGCCGCAGAAGCTGCCGCAAGACGTTGTCAGCTTTCCTAGCATTGCACTTTAATTTCATTCAGTGGGACTTCAATGAATGTAGTATCTGTTAGCCCAATCTTAAGCTTTATTTGAAGGCTGTACTAGCTGATTAGAAATCCATCCCACAGTCACTTAAGTGCAGGAGTGTCGTTATTAGCCAAGTGATTGCTGAGGTTTTGAGTGCTCTCAGTAATCACAGACTTGAGAAGGAGCTGACAGGGCTAAGCAGGATGCAGGGAGATTTGCATGTTTCCCCTGTCTGAACAAAACTATGAAAAGCAAAAAAACTAGGTAGTGGTGTAATTATAGATCTAATTTGTCGTACATACTATATGTGAAACACTTAACAGGTTCTCAAATGTGTTTTATGTATGTGCATATGGAGGTCACGTGGCATCTGTGTCCTGAACCTTCAACAGTATTAACAGAGCTGGTGTCTGTGAACTGAGGGCAGTATATAGTTTCTCTAAATTATTCCTGCTCACAGAATTCAGCCAAAAGTAAACCGCTTAGTTCATAAGCATTCTGTTTATCTTGAAAGAAATTGTGTATGTTGTCCCCACTCAGACCCTAGCTAATCCCACAGGCCCTGAACAGTAGTAGGATGCCAGGTATAAATCAGGGTACGTGGTATGTACTTAACGCAACAACTGCATGCCTTTTTGGTTTTAGGGCCATGCTATCTCTTGCTTTATCCATGCAGTAAGACAGCCCTCCAAGATTCTTCCCTGAATGATAATTCTCCTGTGAAGCTCTTTGTGTTGGGTGTTGGTTTTCTTTCTTTTTTTTTTTTTAAATTGCCAGCCATACCTAAACACCTTTCAGTTTTAGTTTGTACCAGGTAAGTGTCATAGGTGTGGTCAGTTCTGACAGTAACATGAGGAAAAGCCTGAGTTCTTTTGTGTGCTGTGTGAAGTATTAGATACATCTTTTTTTCTCATCTTGCAGCTAGGATCACTTGGACTGATCTGATTAAGAAGGGACACTTAAAGTTACATTAGCGTACAGGATTATATTTCATGTTAAGTACAATTCTCGAAAAAAATGTTGTAGTTTGACTTCCTCTACTTCTATAATACCCCATTGTGTTTAAATAAAAACTGATACAACTTTTGGAAAGAGGAGTCTATCTTCATCTGTCTTCTACGGACCCCAGATAAAGAAAAATTAATTTCCATGTATGCTCCTTCATGTGAGTTGACATTACCACATATTTTCAGTATTTGAGTCATTACTCAGACCAGAGGGAAAGGACAGAGTTGACCAAAATGGAGTTGTTTTAACAACTTATTTTTAAACACCACTACCTCATGTTTTAGTTCTGTCTCTAGATTCATTGCTAACACTCAGGGATTACTTTGATTTGTGTGAATAACTCACTGGCCTAACAGGTCTTCATGCAGAATTAAACACCCCATGAAAGTTGCTGTAGCTAACAGAATTACATTAAGGAAACTATTTTTTCTTTCTATTTGTATCGCATACATTAAATATATGCTAGCATTAAAAACCACATGTTTTCTGAAATGGGGAAGAACGATTTTGAAAGCATTCAGACTGGATACTCAAAGATACATCTCTTTATAGGTGAGTCCGGGCTATCCAGGGAGCTAATGACAGACTGTCTGCAGCAAAAACACGGGTTTCTACCCACAATAATAATTTTAATATTCAAGGCCCTGTCTTGTATGTGCTTGCAGAAGAAACAGAAGTACTATCATTCTAGTTTGATAGTATAAAAAATAAATGAATGTGACAGTTCAAAGCCTTCAGGTTTCAAGGGGTGAGTGACAGTGCTATAGAGCACTGCATTGTCTTTTTCCAGACTTCTAGGTAAGTTTTCTAACCTTACTGTTAGTGTCTCAGTACGGGAAGATAAATCCCTGGCTTTGCAATATTCTCTTACTGGTTATGCCAGAACAGCAACACCTCCACCAACTGCTGGAAACGGCTCCTCTGTTACTGCTCCTTTTTGTATTATTCAGAGCAGTTCTTGTAACTCTTCTTTGAGAATGCCTCACCTACCGGTGTGGTTATTGTTCACAATATTTATAGTCTTGGTACTTGGAGACCAGGCTAGGCTGTGTTCAGGAGAGGAACAATGTGCCTTTTTCTATTAATTTCAATTGAATTGCATGTGGGGTTAATTAGCTCACGGGCTGGAGTGAAAAAGCTGTCCAGTTCTAATGCATTTTTGCTTTGTTGAAGGAGATTGATTAATTACGAGTTGGGGTGACAAGAAAATCTACAATACCCTAGAACTATGCTATGAAATCAGAATGACTTTCACAGAGTGTCCTAATTTCATAGATGACTTAGTGTGTTGGGTGTTTTTTTTCTAGTTGTACATGGAAAGTTTGATGCTGAAAGGTAAATGGGAGTTTTCATTTCCTCTGCCCCGGAGTGTTACAGCAAAAAACTCCTGGAAAAATCTTCTCTGACAAGAAAGATCAGAGAAAGCAAGTACTAGATTAGAAATTATCTATGAAATTGTCCTTCCTCTCACCTTATCTGTCTTCTAAATATTGATCATCTTGTTCTCCCCTTGTTCCCAGAATGTATCAAGGATTCATAATAATGTATACCAGAACCACACACTGCTATAACAAAATGACAATGTAAGGTAAATGATAACATAGGAACTTTGATGAAAGCTGTGTATCTGGTCTCTGCAAGTAACCAAGTCTGGGGAGTCCACAGGGTATCAGACTTTCAGCAATCACAACTGTAACGTCAATCAAGAACTCAGCCTGGGTGGGAAGGACAGAGCACGCAGCTACCCACCGACAGACACTTTGAAATGCGAAGTTGATCGGTTTTCTTTCCGTTTGTTGTGGTTTTGCCTGTAAAAACAAAGTGGGTGTCATTCTTTCTAAAAAAGAGAATGCTCAGAGTAATATTTAGCCTGAAACACTTGAGATTTGTAGAAGATTGCTACTTTAGAGATGTATGAGGAGGGATGGCTGAGTAACTCCTAGACCAAAGTGACAATGGATGTGTATCTCCTTGGTATAAGAACAAGCTGTGTTTACTGCGTTGGAAAAAGAGTATGTTCCTTTTTCTCTAAACAAAGCTTCTGAGCGCATCAGGAATTCTGCACGTGGATCTGTAACCTTTCTGCTGTGGAAATGGTCTGGTCTTTGTTGTTCTTCATCTGTGCATCATGGGGTTTTTTGAATTTTTTGGGTTTTTTTTTTTTTTATACAAGTATTGATAGATACGGTTCAAGTTCTCAGACGGCCAGGGTCTACAGCTATCTGTGGCAAGTGTTTCACGAGGAGATGGGGGCCTCAGAACAGCACCTGGATTTCATGGCATTCTTTGCGTGGCAGATTTCATATCCAGCTCCCATTTTGAGCCCGTTTTGTTCGCCCGCATAAGCAGGCGCACGTGGCGTTTCCCGAGTGCCTGCTGGCCGGAGAAGTAAATACCTGCTGGCAGTGTGCTCCTTGTGAAAGAATCCCAGGCAGCTCCTAGCAGGGCCACAGCCGGGGTAGGTTCCCCACGCAGCTCCACTTGACCTTGAACTGAGCGACAGACCTTCAGCCGCTGGTTACGGATGCGGGGCGGGGGGGCTGCTTTCCCTGGTGGGGATGGTAGACCTGAGGGCCGGGGCGTCATCACACACACCCCACCCGCCCCCCGGGGCCTGCCTCCCGCTGCCCCCAGCTCTTTGGAGAGCCGCTTTCCGCGAAACCAGGCCACCTCCTCCCGGTTCCCGCGCAACCGGGCGCGGCGGGGCGCAGGGGCGGCCGCCACCCCTCGCCACCGGGCCGCTCCCGGCGCTACCNCGGGCCCTGCCCCTGCCGGCCGCGGCGGCCGCTCCGTACTGCACTGTGGCCCCGCAGCAGCAGCGGCGGCAGCCGGCGCCCGACATGAAGAGTTACCTGTGGTCGCGCTACAAGGAGGCCAAGAGAGTCACCAAGGGTGAGCGGCGGGGCCGTGCCAAACCCCCCCGCCCCGCAGCGCCGCCGCTCCGGGCGCAGATAAACGCACGCTGGCGGCTGGGAGAGGAGGAGCGGCGGCGCGAGTGGGAGCCGTTGCGGCAGCGTGAAGGGGTCGTGGGTGGGTGGGTGCGTGGGTTGCTCGCCGCGGGTCCCTCCCGCAGCGCCCGGCGGAGCCGCCGCGGCTGCGGTGTCAAAGCGCCCTCGGTTCGGGCGGTCTCCGGTGCTCGCCCGGCGTCAAAGCCGGAGCGCGGGCAGGACCGTGGCCTCGGAAGGTGCTGAGGGCTGGGCAGCCGGTGGCGGCGGGCTGGTAGGGGGCGGCTGCCGCCCCTTTTTCTCGCCCGGGGGTGAGGAAGGGGTGACCCCGCCAGCCCCCCTCCCGTCGGGGCTGCCGCGGGGCGGGAGGCTGCGGGACAGCGCGGCTCGGGCCGGGCAGAGGGGCTGGCGTCGGGGCAGAGCCGATGTAAAAAGAAAATCGGGAAGCCGGGCCTCTGGCCGAGGGGCTTTCTGCAATAGCCCGCTCTTCCAAAAAGTTAAAATGCTGTGAAGTTTTGGATGATTTTTGTGGGGGTTTTTTTTGTTGTTTCGTCTGCGGCTGCATTGAAACGCCGGGAAGCATCGACGTAAAGCGCTAACGATACCTGCTGGGAAGCCCCGTTCTTCAGCCCCGCTAGGCAAAAAGTTAAAGGCCATATACATGGTTGAAGCTTCCTTGCTTCTACCCTTGCTCTGGTGGGAAGAGTATTCCCAAGGTGCTGAATATGTGAGCTTTTTGGAGTGCCGACAGAGAAAGAGGCAGCGTCTGTTCCACAATGTCAAGTGGGAAAGCTTGTCCTGCAGTAGCAATAGATGATGCTTTAGTCTCCCACGTTTTACCTTTTAAAAAAAATAAAATAAAAATTACTGTATTGTCCTGCAACTTAAGTCTTGGGCATGAACTGGGGTTTCACTGTGCTGGGTGCAGGCGTAGCACTGGCAAACGTAAAATAGTGGCAGCGTTTCCCAAGTGAAATCAGAAGCCGTGTTAAAAATCTCAGAAGAATGCTATGGGCTTTGGAGGGTGGGATAAGGCAGAAGAGAGTAAATGCCTTTTGTTTTGAATCTTTTTTTTTTTTTCTTTTCCTGTTTTTGGAAGTCACTTTTTCTTATTCTAAACCACACCCAAATAATATTTCAGAGCTGAGGTTAGAGCATAGGGTAATGTTAAGAGAAAATAAATCAGTGGGTGTGGGTTGGCAAAAGACGAGGCAAGCGCTTCTAGAATAATTCAGAATATTTTATTACAGCCTAAGTCACCCAATGGTGACTTACCCAAAGTCTGTGATGTTTCACGTAGTTACAGTGTTAAGATGACAAAGCTGTCCTGATTTTTGACCCAAGGTTTATAGCACTTGGGATGCTGTCTGCCAGCCAGAATGTCTAATAGCTACAAAGTGTTTATACTGTCTGTTTTCAGACAGGCACTAGTCATGCTTTTTTTTTTTTTTTTTTAATCTGAAATATTTCTATCTCTGTAAATATCTTTATTTTTTAAAAAAATGTTGACTACACAGTTGACATTTGAAAACAATACTTCAACTATAATACAGAAATGGGTGTTGTAGTGTGATTTTGGATGTTCACTCAAAACTATGGTTATGACTTCAAGGTAATTAAATGATTCATGGCCTTTTTTATAGAGTAAGAGTATTTGCCTTACTAGTAGCGTATCAAATTGCATTGGATTATTTTGTTATCTCAACTGAGCATAACATTTATCTCCTGTATTACTCTAAGCAGTCACTGGAGATAGTAGGAGCTAATGTTTTGATGAAGGCTTATTTTGTTAAATCCCCCAAAATGAAAGATACAGCTTTTTCATGTCAGCTTTAAGCATGGGAAACTCCTGGGATCTTTTTTGGTGACACAGATACTGAAATTCATTTGAGACTTGGAATTAAATTCAGTGAAATTGCTGTTCTTTCTCTCTCTTAAAAATTAAAAGACTTAGGTATCTGCAGCTGATAAAATTGAGTGGTTTCAGATTACTGTCTGTTAGTGGGCATCTGTGTGAGTTTCTTATTGTATCTGCTGTCAACTGTGCAGCAGTCTAAGGCATTGCTTTTACGAAAGAAATGCTATTTCTCTTTCTATGAATTGGCCAGAGTTCACAAAACGCAGCACTGCCTTTCTCACAGATCTGGACTCCCTTTGCCTATCTGCCTTGTTGAGATGGTTTCCTCCCGTGGTGGAGCACGTAGTGGAACTGTTGCCAGAGGTGGAGGTGTTGAGATAAGCTTGACCAATTCCTTCTCCACTTGTATGTAGAAAGTAACCAAACAAAGCACATTTGTTTTAAACTCACCCTTCCAGGCACAAATTTAAGATGAAAGCTCCCATTTTTTCCCGCTGGTAGGGAAAGCTGGATTATAAAGATAGTATATGGGAAGGAAGGAAGGCATGCTCATGTTTTATGCTTCCAGGAGGGTAGCGTTTAGCCTCCTAATGTTGCTCTGTCAAGTTTTCTAAATAAGAAATACAAGCATCCTTAATACTGGTGTTGATTCTAATGTTATTTAAATGTGTTACGGCTCTGTGTAAGTGGTCTTGACCTCTCACTATACTTTTCAAACAAATATCAAGAGAAACACCCTTAAAAATGGAAGTGATTTACACACACTATGTACAATATGTGTAGAGAATAAGCAGGATATTTTTGGTTTCCTGGTTTGCTAGAAAGTTAATAAGCATAGCAATGTGTATGTAACTGTTGTCTGGAAAGTATTGTAATCACGTAAAGTTTACTTATTTGAGTTGAAATTGAGTAATGTGGTAACCTTGAAATGGTGAATCAAAAGAAATTAAAGCAATGTCAAATTAAAACAATGTCAGTTCTGCTTCTGGGGCAGAACTCCCAAATAATGGGAAAAGACAAGGCTATAATAATAATAATAATATCTTCAACTCTAAAGTTCATTTTCAAAAGCAGTAATAAATGTGTTAACGGAGTTAGTAAAAAATTATACATATGGAGTCTGGGGTTCTCTGAGCAGGATGCCAGAATGCATCTTGAACTGTACAGAGACAAGTGTACTTCAAATAAAAACTATGGGTCACCAAGATAAGTTAGGGACAGCATTTTCAATAGCATCATATTGTTAAGGATTAGCTGGTTAGTGGGGCTTATTTTGGTAGTTTCCATCATCATTTATCTATATTTAGAAATTGGTAATGGATTTCTATGTATTTATTTAAATAAAACTACAATAATAGGGATAACTTTTTAATTTCTCTCCCCTATTCCCAGAGCTGGTTCCTTCAATTATGCGTAACATGCTGAATCCAGATGCTATTTTTTCAAACAATGAAATGAGCCTGTCAGACATTGAAATATATGGTTTTGATTACGACTACACCTTGGTCTTTTATTCTAAACATCTGCACACGCTGATCTTCAATGCTGCTCGTGATCTTCTTATTAATGAGCATCGGGTAAGTAAAATCAATGGAATAACAATACAGTTATGAATAAAGAGTATAATAAATAATTTCTAACTGAGAGGGGCATAACTCATCTTTTCATGCCTCAATCCTAGCTTTTGGCTCCCTTCTAACACATTTTGTACAACAGCTACGTATGAACCATGGAAGTCCTGGTTTATTCTCAGCAGCAGTTTTGAGCAGAGCGCAGTCTGACAACTGTTAAGGAATAGAGTTTTATTTGTTTTATTTTTTAATTTGGTGATACTGCTGTGGTTTTTTGGTTTGTGGTTTGGTTTTTTTTTTTCCTCCTGGTTGTCAACTATTGGAGTCACCCTAATAAATAAGCTTAAAAGTTACCATTACTGTTTCACGTGTTGCTGTGAGTGCAGTGCTGAATTTCCATATGAAATACTTTTTAGCTGGACTTCTTAGGAGGTCTTTCATTGCACAGCGTGCTTGCCAGGGGCTCCGTGTGTGCCTGGTGTTTCAGCCAAATTAGCTGGAGGGGCAGCGTGTGCAGTGATGCAGTAATGAGAGGCTGGATGCGGGAGAGACCCAAGGAAGTGTTGTTCAGCTCAGTAGTCCCCTAAGAGGGAGCACTGCCCTGTTGCCTCACCAAGCAGCTTGTTTGCGCTGGTGACCAGTTGACATCCAAGCAGCTTGGAGCTGGTTCTTGCATAATTTGGGGGTGGGGGAAGTTGCTGTGTGTCAGGAAGCAAGGGGGGAGGTGGGTGGCTGGGGAAACGGAAGGCAGTGCAGGGAAAAAGATTGACTAAAAGGTGGACTGAAAGAGGCAAAGTTGATTGAATTGTAGGACTTGCAAGAAAATAAAAGACAGAAAGTCCACAGAGCAACTTAATAAAGCTGCTTGTGTATTTTAAACAACCTAAATCTGAATGGGTGGTATTACTCTACTTTCGTATTTGAATCTAAAGGTTAGGAGTTATATATAAACATCTATAAATATCCCTGGAAGAACAAACAAAACTCCATGGGCACTACAAGCATACGCAACTTGATCCCCTTAAGATTTTGGCACGTCTTGGTAGCAATTTCTGTAGGATGTGTAAATGCACTTTGTTAAAGCTATGTGGTTCTTGCAAAAACCAATGTTACTGTAGGAATCAGGATTAATTCTTGTAGGCGAGAATTCAAATGGTGCTCTGTCTTTACTATTTGAATGAATTCAGGCAGCAATAACTTTCCAGTTTGTCTTGATTAAAATCTCGAGTTCTAGTAAATGAAACGGTAATTACTTTTTGAGGCAGATTATTGAAATGTATCATGTCCTGTTGGAATTTACTGAGGGACAACAGTTTTTATTAATGCTATCTCTGTAGCTGCCTATACTGTTAATGTTTTTCTTGCATTTAACATTACAAAAAACTTTCAGATACTATTGCCCATTATGGCTGTCACAGTCAACCTAAAAGATGGCCAATTTTGGTCATGGTAGTGTAAGGTAATTCATCAAAAATTGCAAAATGCAATGTAGGAAGGAAGGAATTTTGAAGTGTGTCCAAGAGAATAAACATCAATTTAATACTAATCTTAGAGGTGGCAGCAGGTATTGAATGTAAACTCTTCCTCTTGGGTTTATTTGTTTCCTAATGTACGGGCCTTGTGCCACCTTATCTGGACTGCTGTTTCAGTCCAGATATATGTATCCTTACCAAGAGTGGGGTAAGCAAACAGTGCAATTTTTATCTTTTTTTTTGGTTTGTTTGTTTGGCTTGTAAGGAAGTTTTGATTTGTATGCCAAGCTAAGGTCAATCTTCTTCTCATGTACTGGCACGCATGCAAAAAGACAGCCTTCTAGTAGAGTAAATTAAAGTAGGAAAGTCAAGCACGCAGAAATTTGAAAAAGTCAGAAACAGATTTCCTTGGTCATGCTTGATGTGACTGCTTTGGGGCACGTGCAGTACATTGTAGTTTTTAATTGATCACATTCTGTATCCTCCCCTGATGTTTTCCCTTTTCTGCTTCATGTTCGCTTGCCAAATCTGCACATCTTCTCAACCTGTCTGTTGGTTTTTGATACTGTCCTTCATTCAGATTGGTAGCCCCCGCCCCTGTGTTTTCTGCAAGTGGTAGTAGGGATCATAGTTCAGAAATTAGGAGAAAGGACATTTTTCTTTAACTGTAGATGCCTGTGCTTAGTACAAGTGCAATCCACAGCAGTTGCACAGCAGGTCTTCTTCAGCATAGATAGAAACTTTGTGGAGAAATTGCAATTTATTTATTTTTTGTAAAAGTAGCTAGAACTTCTGTTGAAGCTGTATGATCTTTTTTCCCCGGAAGGCTTGTAAATTAGCCATATATGTGTGGAGACTGTCGTAGAGAAGGTGGGGAATGTGCCTGAGATGCATTTGTCAAGTTCTAAGACTGGTGTAGCCTGTGGGAGGGAAATGAAGGATTGCCTTTCAGTTGGTTAATCAAAGAAATTATAGTTTTCTCAGGAGTTGTCAGAAGTGACTGAAGCATTTTACCTTTTAAAAACAAATGAACAAAACCCTTAGCCCAAGGCACACACCTGGCATATATGTTTTTTCATGGATAAGTCATGCGTAAAGCAGCACAAATTTAAAATCGACTGAAAATGGGCTTGTACTGAAAAATGTTAGAAAATTCTCTAAATAGGTGGTGTAAGCTACCTATGCTATCTATAAAGAACCTGAGGGATGAGTACACGACATAGACATTCAATTCATGTGCATCTCTAAATGAGGTGTTACAAATGCTGTCCAGGGTAAATACAGTTGGGTCACTGTAGTGTTCTCCTGAAGTGACTCACCCTGGTGGCGTTTAATGCCTGACTTGCTTTCAGGATCTGATCTTCGTGACATACTGGACCTTGGGGAAAGTTCCTGTTAGGGATCCTTCCTTCCTCCCCATCTGTGCTTATTCTCAGCGTAGTGTATCGTTAAACACCTCTGGGGTCTGTATTTCAAACTTGACAATCTAAGATCAGGAGTATGATCCGCACTGAGAGTCAAAACAGATAGCTGTGCTTTCTTTATTTCTTGAAAATGCCAGAGGTTTGGGTTTTTTTCCTCTCCTGTTAACGTTGATGATTATCTATTGCTTTTTCTTTCAGTAGAAGTGATCAGAAAAGTTGAGGTATCTCTGTAAATCAGGCCATGTTCTTGGGTTTCTAGCTAGAAGGGTTGAGTTGGAAACTGTGTTTGTATAGTTTGTTTCATGGGGAGATTCACAATGCAAGGTAACACAGCTATTAAATTTTAGGAAGTTAATAAAGTTTAGTTTGTTTTCAAAATTGCATATATTAAAATAACTTTTTGAACAAGAGGCTCATCCAGTACTCACTACAGAGTACCTGGATGTCCAGCTTCAGTTACCGTGCTTGACTTAGGTTTAAAACATTGACCTTGGATTTCTGGAAAACGTTTGACTTGTCTTGCACTGTGCGTATGTTCTTGCAAATCTCACCAACCTCAGAAAGCCTCTTCATATCTAGTAAAGGCTTTTAAAATTCTGCAGAAACATTTTCTTACTTGTTTTTGTTATGGTTTTAAAATCAAATCATTCCTCTCTTTTCTTAGTATCCTGCAGAAATAAGGAAATATGATTATGATCCCAATTTTGCAATCAGAGGACTTCATTATGATGTGCACCGGGTATGTATAAATAACTTTGTGATGAGTTATGTCATGCTGAGAACCTAGCCAAAGGAAATAAATAGGGCTTTTAAGTCTTCCAGATTTTCATTCTGTGTTGGTGTGTGAGGATTTTGTTTCATATTTTTCTCTTTCGTAGCAAGCTTGACTTTCTTATTTTTTTTTTTTAAATAGCTCTTAGAGTGTAACATCTTTTGAGTGTTTTATTCTCATGGTGGGTGGGGGGTGTGTGTGTGAGGAAGACAACTTGTATAATAGAATAAACCAAAGCAGGCATGTCCTAGTAGGAAAAGTTACTTCCTCATGACTTAGCTCAGGTCACTGGACAATGTTTTCTTGGTGATTTGGCAGGGCCTAGGTAAAAGCCATTGATAAAAGTATTTTGAAAGCCGTGAAGGAAGTTGAAGTGAAGGTACTCAGGTGTTCTTGAGACAGGGAGGTTACGATAAAATTGCTCTGATTTTTATAATTTAATGTCAAATAGTTGATGTGATAAAAATGGATTTCTTTCCCCCCCCCGCAAGGCATTATTAATGAAGATTGACGCTTTTCATTACATTCAGCTGGGGACAGTTTACAGGTGGGTGAAATTATTTCCTATTTATAATAAAAATGTATACTTTTGTTTTTTAAATCTTAGTTGCATTTATTAGTGTACATCTTAGGTTCCTATCAGGAGCAGCGCCCTGAAAAGCACAGGCACGATGAGTATTGCACTCTTAGTGGAAGGGGGTTTCTCTGCACCTCTGTGTGTACACACAGACATGCGCACATGTTTACTGACTGATACAGTGCAGCTGATTCCCCAGTTCGGAGCTGGGGAAGTTGGCAAGCTGGTTGGTCACATAGTGCTGACTCACTTTGTTTCCGGCTGTTAAATTGTGCTGAAAGACGTCTAAAAATACGCTGATGACTTCTCTGCTGTTGCTTTCTATGTAAATAATTGTCACAGAGGGCCTGTTAGCATGACTTTGGTGTGGTTGAAGAGACACTTGAGAGGTCTTGCTGTGTTTGCACAGAGCTTTTAAGTTCAGACACATCAGCCGCATCGTACTTGCAGAACGGAGCACAACTGCTTTGTGTCTGCACAGCCTTTTTTGAGTTTACTGAATTGATGTAAAATTAGCAATCTCTGTGCTGTGCTTTGTTACGTGATATGGACATACTGTATGTGATTTTTGACAGGAGAGTTTTTAGCGTGGCTCATTTTGCTGTAATGGAGCAGTACGTATTTGACTGACATGAACACCATGCTTGATACCAAATTTTAAATTGAAATTTAATTAAATCAAATTAAATTGAACAACAAGCCTCAGCACCTTTCTTAATGTCATTGGACAAAAAGTTTTATTTTTGGGATCAAAAGATAATGCAACCGTGAGGTGATTTGCTGTGGAGGACTGTATATGGTAGTATGAAATGAGGATAATCTGCGCATTACTTCTTTTTGTTGGGCAGATAGGTAGATGATGCAGCCATAGTTGTTGATCTCTTCTTTTATGAGTTAATCTGAGATGCCCTTTGGAGACAGGAGAGGAGAAGAAGGAAAATGAAAGAGGAAACAAGATGGTACGGTCCAGTTCTAGGCTCATACTGTCAACACAGCTATCTAAAGCTGCCAAAACAATGTGTTCTGTATGTATCCTCAGGGTCTGAGCGAAGCTTTCTACCATTTATTTGAGTGTTTTATACATGCTGTTGTAGAGTAATTATTGTATCTTTCAACTCTCAAAGCCTGTTCCTGTTGTTTTCAAAGGAAGCATTTATGCAGGGCTGAGAGAACTCAGTGTGAAGGTCACCGATTGTAAGATGCATTTAAGAAGGCTTTCACGCTTTTACAGTTTTCACTGTGAAAAATACTAGTTTGCTAGATTAAAGGCTAGGTGAAGCAATTAAAGCTATGTTTATATGTAGAGTTATGTAGTAGAAATATTGACTGGTATGAATGGAAATGTGTGTGTGTGAGAGCGCCATAAGAAATGTTGATAGAAGGGACAAAAGGACGGCAACGTGGTGGTGATGTCTGGATCAGCTGGTCATCAGGACATCATCACATCTGCATGCTGTTTCTCCAAACACCCATATGGGGATGAGGGGAACAAAAAAGAGGCTGAAGGCTTTGAGAAATGATGACAGGAAGAACCATGGTATGACTGGAACTGTATGGTGACCTAGACGAGAAGGTGAATGGGAGGTGAGTCCATCAGTGGTGTTGCCTTATGACTTGGAGTGGGATAGAATGAAGAGGCAGATCACAGTTGCTGTCAACTCCTAATACAAAAGGCACATCCAAAGCCAGAGCGTGATGACCAGTCAAGAAAACTCTAGAGAGGTGAAGAGCTGGTGTCCCTTGTTCTCTGTGTCACCCAAAGTAATTCTGGACAGACCGCTAAGCAACGCATCTTGATACTTGTGAGAGTGTGTGAGGGCGAGAGTGAAAGCTACTGTTTCGCTTAATACTTTCTCTTAATTTTGTTTAAAATAAGATTACCTTTATCTTCTATACCAACACTGAGCTTTGCTGTCAGTTACTCTCTATCTGTAGGTCTCAGTTTTAACCTTCTGTGTGTTCTGTGTGTGTGTAGGTCAGTTACACAGCTGAAGGCTGCAAGACTTGCCCAAGCGTAAATCCTCATTTTCACTGAGAGGTGTAAGGAGTTCTGGTATCCCTCTAACAATGCACGTCTCCAAGAGTGGCAGTGGGAGCACTGCTGTAGGTGAACTGTGGTGCTTTTCGTGCCACTTGTCTCTGCTGTCAGTGGAATAAAATAAACTTTGTAGTTACACAGTTGGACTGTGAACTGTGTCAAGACTGAGTCTTTGGGTAAAACTAGTCTCCAGCTTTTGCTACACAGCATCTCTCCTCTCTGGATTTCACATGCATCTATTGTCCTCTCTTGATTTGTGCTTAAATAGCTCCTGATCTACAAGCGTTTTATTTAGCAGTATTCAAATATCACTCAGCATAGCGGCCTGCAGAGTAGAAGATGGATGAGTCAGTTTTCAATTCTGATTGTATTACTTGGTATATGTTTAACATTTTGGTTGCATTTCTTCATGTTTACGGCTGTGGAGTGGGTGATGCTGAACTCTGTGTCTTAAAAAACTGAAGCATTATCTGCCCCGTTTGTGCACAGTGCTAATTGAATGCTGGAGTCCTACCAGCAGTGGCACAGGGCTACGTACGAGTCAATGTGACGTTGAGAAGTGCAGTAAAGGAGCTGGTTAACGTGGGACTCTGCTACCATAGCAGTGCTGAGGAAGTTCACGTTATCATGCCCTTCCACTGCAAAGTTGGTGTGGATGCTAAACACTGAAAGTACTAGGCTTATTAATGAATTAATTTATTTTTTACTGCCTGACAACACTTCTTGGTAAGACCAAGAAAGGGAGGCACTGGGATAACTCTCTGTCTTATAAGGCTGCAAAACACCGTAAGTAGGCTTGGAAAAACGGGACCAGATGATGTGGTTTTCGTTTGTGTTCTTTAATCTTAAGCAAAACCTCAACACTTCTGTGTCCTCTGGTGAGGATGTTTGCATGCCTGCAGTGTCTTGGATGCTTTAGTGCAAGATGCTTGACACTGTAAACATTCTAAACCAAACCAAAGCAAAGCCTTTAATCTCTTAATAGTTGATAAAGAAACTCTGGAGACAGATAATGTCTCCTTCTTCCCCATTTGTTGTTATATTTTTGTATTTTAATTACTTGTCAACAATCCTTCAAGCAGTCTTAAATTTTGGGAAACTGAATTGATTCAGTTTAAAAGAAATTCTTACTTAGTTAACGATTGTGTATGTTTTTCTTTCCCCTGAATCTTCAAGGTCATGCTGCAGAATAATCTGGTTTAAACACACTATCGCATCATCAGTGCTGTATGAAACAAAGGCAGAGTGAAAAATTACTTTGTGTTAAGAAACTGGAAGCTCTAACTACTTCTTACAAACCCTTGAGGCATAGTTTCAATGGAGACTAATTAGCTCTTTTCCCGTAAGAAAGTAAAATGGACTTAAAATTGGAATGTGTTCTGTGTGCGTCATCCTGTTAAAATGTTACTTGCTCTGTAAGGAAAGATGCTGTTTTAACTTATAGACCAAAGTGTTCTGATGACATTATTAGTATTTTAATAAGCTGCAGATCTAAGTGTTAATCTGTCAGGCTTTCATTTGGTAATTACGTGAAAATTTTAATCTGACTTTTGAACTAAAGCTAATCTTGTTTTCCAGAGGCCTCAGCGTTGTCCCAGATGAAGAAGTCATAGCAATGTATGATGGTTCCCATGTCCCTTTAGAACAAATGAGTGACTTTTATGGAAAGGTAAAATCACAAAGGTCTCTTTAAAAATGATTTTTTAATTTATTTTTTTTTTTGGAGGTGGGGGTGGTACTATTTGCATTTTGTTCTTGTACTTACAAGCAGTTATGTTTTCTCAATACGTGATTTACTTATAGTTCTAGATCTGAAGTTTGCTGTCTAAAGAGATCAAATTTCTTTTTTTTTTTTTTTTTTTTTTTT
>VZSF01007510.1:0-70638 GCA_013398295.1 Chionis minor | reverse complement strand
TAAAAAGATTAAATTTTTTTTTTTTTTTTTTTTTTTTTCCTTCCCCTCCCACTTGCTGTACTTTCTTCTTTCACTGTTAAGGTGCCCAGTCATACAGACAGAGAAGTGGAACATAGAAAAATCAAGTGACTTGCTCAGTGTTGCACAGCAAATCTGATAAAGGCTGGGAAGCCGACCATATCTGGTGCCTTACTTACTTACGGGTTTTAATTCCATGTTGACATGAAAGGCCTTTCTTTTTGCTGTGGAGCGTTTTGTTGTTCTCACACTTATTTTAAGGAAGCTGACCTTAGAATTCCCAAATCTGGTCTCTGCAGCAGTTCTGAGTATTGGCCTGGCATTCCCCGCGGGATGCGTTGGCTTCCGCAGGTCTGTGCTTTCTTTGATCTTGGAAAGGACAGTGAGAGGAGGCCATAGACACAAACTGAAACACAGAAGGTTCTCTCTGAACATCAGGAAACACTTTATAGTGAGAGTGACCAAGCACTAGCACAAGTTGGTTGCCCAGCAAGGTTGTGGAGTCTCCATCCTTGGAGATATTCAGAAGCCATCTGGATAAGGTCCTGGGCAACTGGCTCTAGGTGGTCATGCTTGAGCAGAGGGCTTGGACAAGATGGCCTTCAAAGGTTCCTCAACCATTTTGTGTTTCTGGTCTTGACCAGTGTTCTGTCTTGAGCAAAGATGTCTGGTTGTTTTAACCCTCTTCTTCTTGAGAAGTATTTCATTTGTATTTGCTCTTGTATAATGAGGTTGTTTAGTGAAACTTAACTATCGTTACAGCTTTTGCAGACTGGAAATCTTTTCCTCTGTTCCTGTTTGAGTTATTGTAGATTCTTACAGCTTTTTATTATCTCTTTTCAAGGAGGCAATTTTTTTTTGCAGTCCTAATCAGTATTTCACTTATTAAAAAAACCAAACCCAACCCCCCCCAAATGAACACAACCTCTACCCCGCATTACATTACCCAGTGCCTTTTATTTATAGAAGTGCAGCCTTCCAGTGAAGGCCTCTAAGTCCTTCTCTTGACTTTTAGCTGAGGACTGTCTTTTATGCGTTTATGAATTAAAATACTGGTCTTAGGAGTAATTATTCATGATTCTTAAAATTAAGATTCATGATTAATTGTTAAAAATTGAGTTATTTTATTGAAAGTGTGTTAGTTCAACAATAATCTAAAGCGACGTGAACAGTGATAGCAAAAGCTGAGTATCTGCAACTAAGTTGAAGCGTTTATACTGAATGAATAGAAGTATTCTAATCTGAGAAATGCCTGACCTTTTTTTCTTCTTTTCTCTTCCCACCCCTGTAGAGCTCACAAGGAAATACAATGAAGCAATTCATGGATATATTTTCCTTGCCAGAAATGACACTCCTTTCTTGTGTGAATGAATATTTTCTGAAAAACAACATAGACTATGAGCCCGTTCATCTGTACAAAGATGTCAAGGTACTAGCTTTGAAGATTTAGGTAAACCTCCATATTTGTGCGTCTTCTCTGTGAGCACTTCAGGAAGCTTCAACCTGTTGTTTCAGCTCCAGTGAAATACCTCAACTTTAGGTTTTGTATAGAGTAATTATTGCTATAACCATATAAACATAAGTAAAATTAAGACCGTGGAAAAGAAACATAGAATAACTTGAAATTTCTTTTAAATCTGATGTTCCAGGGCTTTTGCTCTTTTTGTAAGTTTGAGGGGTGAATAGGGTGAAAGTGAAGAAGTGCTTGTATGTTAATAAAGCTTCTTTTGATTGTTATTGAAGGTATACTTCTCTCACTAGCAGGAATTGTAAGAGGCTATAGGGAATTCCAGTTTGGAGCTTTCAGTTTTACTGCTTCTGTGTCTTCACTAGTATACAGTCATTTGCTGTCTCTTGCTTTTGACATATCTATTTTGCTTGTTTTCCTCTCTTCCTCCTCCAGAAAATTCTAGTAATAATGACTAGGGTAACTTGACCCTCTTGATTCCTCAGGATGTATCCTGCAGAGGAGATAAAACTATGTCATGGTTATTTAAGAACAGAAGAGGTCATGCTAAGTTGATGGCATTTGTCTGCGCAAGCTTTCCGTCCAAAACCTTTTCCTGGCCACTTGTTGGCACGTATTAAACTTGTGTAGTTGCTCAGCAAATGTGATCCACCTGAATGTTGAATTTCTCCCTTTCCCAAGTGGATGAGATAGGTTTTGTAGAAACTTTTGACTGCCAGAAAAATTTTCCCTTCTCCCTATGGTTACATAGAATCATAAAGCTAGTTCTTGTGGTTTCTTCTGAAGTGTTTGTAGGAACTTCTATACTGCTCAGCATTACCAACATTTTGGAAGCCCTATAGTGGATTTTTTTTTGAAGATTTTTAGGACATACTGCATCTAAGTATCAAAATGGCAGTACCACTACTGTCCCAAGCAATGCATTCTGGTGCAGAGCTGGCTCAGGAGAGCTGCCGAACGGCTTCAGAGAACCTTATGGGTGCTTTGCTTAAGCATTTATCTTCTTTCATCTGTTTGTAAATTTCTTTTTTAAATAACCTGGGCATTTGAGAGCAATCATAATCTAAAATCTATCTGACTTAAAGCTTCCCCCCCCACCCGCCTCCCCCAAGGGGAAAGGAATGCGTTCTGCTCCAAAGGTCATTAGAAATCTGTGATGACTGAGCTTCTGCAAGAGGGCTTTCACCCCACTTCACCTTTCTGAGCGCCCTTTCACAGTTGTTATGTAAAACAGCCTCTGTGCTATCCAGTTTTGTACTCCTCAGATGTGTGAAGCTAGTTTCTTGGAGGACAGGCCTACTCTTTGTCTAGTGGTGACATACACATGATGTAAGATCATGTGGCATTTCTGTAAAGTTGAAAGTGTAATGCAGAGAAAGGAATTGCTTTAAAAACAAATTACTACTGCTATGCAGTGAGCGTGACTTTTATACTTGAAAATATTTTTCAGTTCTTTAGTGCTCTGTTGCTTTCCTGACAGGATTCAATCAGGGATGTCCACATCAAAGGAATAATGTACAGAGCAATTGAAGCAGATATTGGTAAGTACCACTGAAATCATCTGTCAAATCTTTTTTCACTGATAGTATAATGATCTTTCTGGCTTCCGTATTTAAGATTACAAAGTCTAAATTTTAAAGCTTGAAAGAGTTATTTCCAGTTGTCTAATGTGTCTTTGTTAAGCGTAGCCTCGTGTTGTGAATCCTTGGTTGAATGCAGAGAAAATTCTCATGGGAAGCTTTTTCAATTATTATTGTATTTTCCCGAATCCTCACAGAGAAGTACATCTGCTATGCTGAGCAAACTCGTGCGGTGTTAGCAAAGCTGGCTGATCATGGCAAGAAGATGTTTCTCATCACAAACAGTCCCAGCAGCTTTGTGTAAGTGAACAGTTATTTGCTGTTCAATGATACGTTTTTAAAGGATGGGGAAGAGGAGGTTCTCTAATGTAATTCATTATATTACATAGATAACTGCACTGATGTTATACTTTACTGTTGATATCCCTCTGTCATTTTTAGGGACAAAGGCATGAAATTCATAGTGGGCAAGGACTGGAGGGATCTCTTTGACGTGGTCATTGTACAGGCTGATAAGCCAAACTTTTTCAATGATAAGCGAAGGTGGGTATTTAGTCAGTAAAGAACGATTCGAGCAGCTTATTCCATATAAGGCTATAGACCATGTTATGAAATATTTTCATTTGGATGCAATGTAAAATGAAATCATATTTGATGAAATCCTGTTACGGTCATTATAGAATGTAACAACACCCAGTTCTGAAGTTCAAGTATTTACCGTTTCTTACCTAAGAATGATCCAGTACCTATTACAAGTCTACTGGACTGAGTTAGGGTCACAGAAGCTGTTTTTAACATCTGCACTTGTAAGCTGGTGAAGTGTGTTCCTTTCCCGATAAACCTGAGAAATTTTGGTGCCTTCCAGAACCAGCCCCTTTTCTGGAAATGTCTTTCGTTGCTTCTGGTTTTGTTTGGTCACACATGATATTTAGAGGGCAGACTGGCTGACAGGCTGGAGTATTTGGACTAGTTGTTCAATTAAGTAAACACATTTGTAATGTGTATGCACTGCTCTTACACTTGAAAAAGACCTATTTCTTTGTGTACTTACGATTTGGAAGTGCGATAGAGGAAGGTGGTTGGTTTTTCTTTCCTTTTTTTCTTTTAATTTTAAAAAGAACTTTGCTGTATGTCATGTCCCCAGTCCTCTGCCCCCTTCTCCGGTTGTTCATTTCTACAAAATGAACAAGATTTGGCAAGATTGAGCAAGATTTTTACACATCTTCACTTCTTATGTGTTCTCCTCTCTCCTCCTTAATGGGGGACAGTTCACACTGTTGCTTCCCCTCTGTCTGCGATCCCTGCCTTAGCTCTAACCAATTGTTCCCAAGCTCTGTTATAAAAATCATAGGTATAATGGATAGATACATTGTGTTTCCCTGGATAATGCAGATGTTTTGGAGCTGTGCTTTTTCTGTCTGTTGCAAAATGTTCAGATGCTAGAGAGCATGCTTTCCTTCTGAAAGATGAATGTTTTTAATATTAAAATTTTAGTCTCCTCCTAAAAAGTGACAGAATTTCTACGGCAACCTAAGAATTGTATATGATTCTGTTCTAGACCGTTTCGGAAGGTGAATGAAAGGGGAGTGTTGCTTTGGGACAAAATTCACAAGTTGCAGAAAGGCCAGATTTACAAACAGGTACGCTTTCAATAAAATCTTTCAGTTCAAATTTAATACCTATTTCCTAGAATCCCAAGCTTCTTTAGATACCATGAAGGCTTCTAAAAAGTAGGTATGTTTTTTTAAGAGAATTATTTTAATGGTTGAAGTGGTACAAATTAATTGTTGGTATTGTACGTCTGCAGTTTACTTGACTCTTGAAGTGACGATATTACTGAAATTGCCTGTAAAATTTGGGATTCAAAATACAGAAACTGAGGACAAGATTCTTGATATGAAAATATTTTTAGGGATGTACTAAATTTTTCTTTCATGCCTGTGAGGGTGCAAATTGCATGCTGCTGCAATGTACGTCTCATTCTTTCCGCAGGGTAATTTGTATGAATTTCTGAAGCTTACTGGCTGGAGGGGCTCTAAGGTTCTCTACTTTGGTGATCACATTTACAGTGACTTGGCAGTAAGTAGTTTGCTTTCACAAAACAGGATAAAAGACAAGGCTTTTTGTTATTTTTCCTTTCTCCCTCCACAGCTATTCAATATGACACACTTTCATTTGAGATTCCTAAATGCAACAAAATTTGAGTTGGTAGTTAAGCCATATTGCTTTTCTTGCAGTGAGGAAAATTGGTGGCATAAATGCTGACCATATTTTCCACCTGACTTGTAGCATTTAACTTGTTTACAAACTGCGCTCGGGAATGCATGAGTTTGTATTCCTGATTCAGATACTGATTGTGTCAGATGTGACAGAGAGTAAAGATAGATATCCAAACCTACAGGATGTGGCTGATTTGGATGACATTTACTACCAAGGGTAATAAGAGTTGAATGAACTTCTCTTTTGAGTGGCAGGAGGCAATCTTCCTGTCACTAATGATAAACTTTCTTTCTTCCTGAGATCTCGCTGTGGTTTGTAGCCCTGCTATCTAGGTGTTTTCTTACTATCTTATGAACAAATGTACTGATAACTGTTGCTTTAAAATAAGTGACCACCACTTAACTCTTTTGCAGTTGATTGCGTATGAATGCATAGATGTGAGTTGCCACTGCCAAGCTGTGGTAACGTGTTTCAGCAGCAGCAGATGTTAACATTTTTGCCCCACTCTGCTTTTAAAAAGAAGAGTTAGTTTGAGTGCTTGAGAAGGCTGAGGGCCAAAGGAAGGAGGACACAGCTCTGTTCTTCTCTGGCACAATGGAGGACAGAGCACAGGCAGCAGCTGCCTCATCCTGTGCTTGTCAGGAGGAGCTTGAATAGTTGGGAATCCCAGTAGGACCTTTCTGTCAGCTGAGTGTATGGGTAAATGCCACAAGCCCAACAGTTTCCTCCAGATGCTTCTGACAACAGCAGAGGTCTCGTCTACAAGAGGAATTTCCTACTGTTTGTTTTAAAACTAATGAATTGGTGCTTATTTGCAAAGTGCTTACATGTTCTTTATCTCTCTCTCTCTCTTAAAAAATGTGGGATTTGAAGCTTACTCTGAAATTAAATTCTATTGCGTATTGGCACAGTTAAGTCCCACTGTTTAATATTTCTGCTTATACATAGGAAGCAATTAAATTAATGCCCCTTTGGGATAAACAACGGTCAAATTCTTCTCTGCTTTTAAGTAGTTCTTTTTAGGACTAATACTTGTATTTTGTAATTCCTTGTAAATAGGATTTGACCCTGAAGCATGGCTGGCGCACTGGTGCAATTATTCCAGAGTTACGATCAGAGATTAAAATCATGAACACAGAGAAGTACATTCAAACCATGACCTGGCTGCAAACCTTGACAGGATTACTGGAACACATGCAGGTTTGTTCTGTGTGTGTGTAATCGGCTCTGTATAGCAGGAGGGATCCAGCCAAGATTCTAAATGCTGGACATTGACGTTGCAAGTCCTTTCTGTCTCATTGAAGTTTACCAGTTTGACTGTAGATAAATAAATGCAATTATTTGTGTGGCTAGTTAATAAGAGTTTTCTCAACATCTTGTCCCCTTCCTCCACTGGTCAGCCTGGATTGATTCCTGCTTTCGGTCATTTAAAATGCATGTGGATAACTTCTGTGTACTGATTTCTGAACCATACTCTCGTCCTGTTAGCTGATAAGGATTTATTAATGAAAAAGCTCATTTAAGAGGGCATCCTTAGTTACCTGTCATCCATACTTTACATTCCAGGTTCACCGTGATCCTGATTCACAAATGATTTTAGAAGAGTGGAAGAAGGAAAGAAAGGAAATGAGGTAAGACATGGGAGAGGATGAATTTGCAAGCTTTGTGGTAGCCAAGTGTTCTCTGTGATACCTTCCACAGAAGAATTTCTTCAGAATTTCTCTCCGTCGCTGATTTATATGCCTTGGTAGCTGTAGACCTTCTGAAACTATCTGTGTAATCTACCTGTCTCTGGTGCAGCTCTTCTTCCCTTTGACCCTTTCGGCATATGAACCCATTTTCGCTGTTCCCCTTCTTTGTAACAGATGTTAGTTTTCTGCATGAAAGCGTAACGTCATATCAAATACTTTTCCTTCTCATCTCAGTCTCCTGTCCCTCTGTGTTCAGCTGTCACCGTTGCTATTGATTGCACAGCTTTACTTCTGCGTGATTTAAAAATATGTTTCTGTATCAAGACTTAGGTCACTTCATCAGTTTTTAGAGATGATTTCTTCAGATTAACATATAATACATTTTCGAAAACTGGGTTCTGCACTAGACTGGATTTACCAGTGAACTCATCACAGAGATAGGTAATAGGGCTAAAAATCCTAAAAATCTGCTATTGTGAAGGGAGCAATTCCTAGATGCAGGGTGTGCGAAGCGCACAGTTGGCAAGGCCAGCAGCTGTACCACCAGCAGCTGTACCACCAGCAGCCTTCCCCAGAAATGCGGAAGTGAGTGACGTGGGAATGGTTCTCGGCAGTGACTAATAATGGAAGTTAATTCCAATATGTGTTTAAGCTTTTTGTGTACATTAAGCCAAATTTTTGCATTTTTCTTTGGAACAAGTGGATGTCATTAGGGTTTAGATGAAGGCAAAAGTCTTCTTTCACAGTCTCTAGAAAGGAAAGCTTGACATGTTTTGTTTCTGAAGTCAGAAGCAACTTATCGCTGGTTTTAGTGGGAGAAGGGTGAAGCTCTTCTGTTTACTACTGTGACTGCTAGATCTGGGCTACATATATGCAAGAGATGCAAAAATTTCTTATGTGGTGCATTTATGTGGTTTGAAGTGCAATGGCAAGAGAATAATGCACTTGCTTCAGGTTCTGGATGCTAGTTGGTAAAGAGATGTATGCACGTATGTTCACTTCATTGTCTTTGTTTTCTTTTTTTTGGGGGACAGGGAGATGAACAGGAATTTCTTCAACGCACAGTTTGGAAGCTTATTCAGAACTGATGAGAATCCAACTTATTTCCTGAGACGTCTCTCTAGATTTGCGGATATCTACATGGCATCGTTGAGTTGTCTCTTGAACTATGAGCCTGATTACACGTTTTATCCAAGAAGGACTCCTTTGCAGCATGAACTTCCTGGCTGGTCGGACCAGCTGTGCACTGGTACATTCAGAATACCTTTCCTACAAGAGACAGTTCAGATCAAATAAACACTTGGCGCCTTCTCTCTAAAATGGGCAAATATCTCTCTCTTTTTTTGAATGAACATATATTTTATTTAAGTCACTTAAATCTGTTATCTTGATTTAGATGTAACTTACACTTTTTTTCAGAAGTGTTGTACCTGTTTTCTCCTCTCCTGCTCGGGGATGTTTAAACTCCTCTTACATGTAGAAGAGATGATGGACTGCCAAAATAGTAGTGGACTAGGAGGGAGAGCAAATTTGAGGGGGAAGACTGGTGGTGTTTTTGGGTGGTTGTCTTTACTTCTTCATTGGAAATTTCGATCTACAGCCTTGTGGTTTACAAAGAAATACCTATACTCTTTGTTCTGGCCTCGATCAGAACTCCGGCTGGAGCCTGTAATGGATCTTGGCACTGAAAAGCTTAAATCCAGTATTAGTAATTCAGTGATACGCAGTAGCCAGTTTACCTTGAGCCTGAGAGGGATGGTGTATGCATTTTAACTTTCCTTGCTGCCGTAGCTAGAGCCTTGCCTGCTGTCGTGTTGGTGTGGCTCTGCTGCGCTGCAGTGATCACAGTACTGGCGGGCTCAGGCGGATGGGCTTTTTCTCCTATCTGTACAGTTCCTGTTTTTGTAATGTCTGTGCTTGGCTGTAGGTGGATCTGAGCCTAAAACTGAAAGTGGCAGTAACTTGGGCTGCTTCAGCTTCCTTTTGTTAACTTCTAGGCACCTTTTTTTAAGTTTCAAAACACTTTATCCGCTCTCTGATAACGAAGCCATTTCGAGAGGTCTTTGCGTTTTGCATTTCAAAGTGGAGACAGATCTCTGTCAGGCTTTAGATTGATCCTAAATGCTGCTTTTAAAAATTTTAAGTGTCTTACAGTGGTATGCAATGTGGTTTTGCTGTTCCCTGGGAGAGAATGTATTTCATATTGCCTTCAGTAATGGACTTTCACAGTCAAAAGTAAACACGCACAATGGGCAAATGAGTTGAAAGCAAAATTAAGAAATGAGCAAATGAAACCCAGAGTTTTCTGATGACATTTTTCCTAGCTCAAGCCTTCAAAGCTGAATTGGGGGTGATGGACAGTTTGCGTCAAGCAATATAATTTTGGCAGTGCAAATTAAAAGTTTTATTGAATTACTGAAATTGTGGGTAATGCACGAACACAAACTCTGGGTAGCATGTGTGTTCCAAAGATTTGAGCTGAAATATGTCTATTTTGCACAAGGAAAACATCTGTTGATGTGTTTCCTCAAACGGGCACTTTATAGAACTGCTACATAGTTGTTTTTAAATAAGGATGCTTTCCTCTCTCTACATCCAAAGGAAATGTTTTTTTAACTGGTGCTTCCCACCCCAGCCATTTTAGAAGGCATAATATGATTAATGTTTTTCAAATTTTAGTTATTAAAGACTCAGTTTTTAAAAGCATATAATTAAGAAAATATATAGCATTTGATATTCTTCACTTCATTTTGGGATATCACTTGCTTCCTACCACGATTGTCAGGTAAACAAACTTTTGGTGACCAAAAGTTGTATTTTTTTTTTTTTTTTAAATCTATCTGTATTATGTGCAAGTACCTATATTGAATTTCATATGCAGTATTTGTCGTATTTTTAAAATCATGTTTGCAAAGCAAAGAATGTATTCTAATCTAGCCTGCACAATTTCATACGCTGTTTTTCTGTATGCTTGAAATCAGTCTGAAGTCTTCAGAGGTGGTTATAGATTTTATGTTCATGGTTTTGTTGTGCTCCTGTTTCAAACTTGATGTGCAAGAGTCCTGAAGTGTGTGTGTATTTAAACAGATGAATGTACTTGAATGAGTAAATTCATCTCACAGTCCCGCTGTTTTGCTGGAAGAAAAATATTGATAAAGTTTTGCAGGAACTTAGTTTGGCTTTATCAGGAGCATTGTTGGTGGGGCTATGTGAGAAATATTCAGCATAACTTGATAACAAAATGTGGGGATTGAAAATATTCCCCCATTTGCCTTCAGTTCTTTATCCTAAGGCTCAGCTAGAACCGAAGTGGGTGTTATGTGTGTGTAGCACCTCTCATGCTCCAGCGATTTCAATGCACTGTTTAAAAGAAGACTCCAAACCACTGCACATTCTCCATCTTACTACCAGCAAATAATAGTATTGTGTTACTCAGTTCTGCGTTATTGAATTTAATGATGTTTTGTTGGTTATAGCTCTGTGATGTTTCTTTTTTTAAAGCTGGCTAGGAGTAAATTTGTTTGCCTAATTTTCCTGTGTTAAGCAGGAACAGTTTAATTGGGTGGGATGGTGTTACCGCCATAACACACATTTTGTTTCAAGATGATTTTCCTCCTCCCCCTTCCTTTCCCTTAGCTTACAAGTAAAACTTCTGTACAAAGCTATGTTACAAAAGCCAGCTGAAGTAAAATCTTGCTTATATTGCATGACTTCTTGAAATAAACAACACTGCATGAAAAACAAAAATCATTACGGGAGGGTTATGTTCGTTTAAAACAACCCAACTATATATAATATAAATTTAAATGAGAATTTTAAAGTGTATTATTTATTTTTCAGTGCTAGAATGCTCTTTAACTTTAAAACATGTCTTGCATTTTTGTAATGATTTCGGAGAACTTGAGTTGTACACCTCGGCACTCTCTGCATTGCTTATTTTAACCTTGTTATGTTTCTTCAAAGAGATTTTGGAGCATGTTTAAAGGGCAGGGTTTCTTTATATTCATTTTGGGAGTATAGTTCATTTGAACACCAAAGACAGAGGAAACTTTCTTTCTGTTCTATCAAAAACTCTGAAGCCTGCCAGTAAAAGAAAAGTTTAATGAACTGTAGAACCTTTTTTTTTTGTGATAAAAATATTTAATGATTATTACAAAAATAAATGCTTGGACTTTATCTTCTGGTCCCTATGAGCCTTAATATTTTGGATGACTGGGGAGAAGGAAAGGACGTGAATTGTAATAATTGCAAAACTCCGTGGGGAAAACTCCCCCAAATGCGTGTGTGTGTGTGTGTAAGTGTGTGTGTGTGTGCGCTCTAAATCTTTCAGTATCTTCTAGGTAAAAAGAAGCAGGCATGTGTAAGGGGGCAAGGGACTGAGTTAGGGACATGACTTCAGTCTGTCTCTTTCTTCCAGGCATATTTTTACGTTCGATTCCCTCAGTTGTGGTTGATCCCTACATCAAGAGCCCTGGATTTGCCGGCACACCTTGTTCCAGTGGGAAGCACCCTGGGCTTGTTCTCAGAGGTGGCCAATGCTTTCCTACAGTGACACCATCCCTCCTGCCCCCCAAGCGTGGTAGACACCAGGAAGCATATCATAAGGGAATGTTACTGCTGCCAGCAAGAAAGTCTTCCTTCTCTTGCTGTCTTGTGGTTTCTATAGTGTTCTCACAATTTGCTTTGATATTAGTGTTTTGAGGGAAGGAAACGACAGTGAATCAAACCTCAAGTTTGGTTCACTTCTAATAGTATGTTGGAAATAGCAGCTATTATTGCTGTGCATTGGTTGAAAGGCAACATTAACATTCCTGCTAAAAATACAGTGTGTGAACAAGCATAGCTTTTAAAAACTAAAAAAAATTAAAGAAAGGAATAATCTCCTCAGGGAAGTGTGGATTCCTCATCATGGGACGCTTTTAAGATTCAGCTGGACAGGGTGTTGGGCCATCTTGTCTAGGCCATGCTTTTGCCAAGTAAGGTTAGACCAGATGATCCTCGAGGCCCTTTCCAACCTGGTATTCTATGATAACCTAAAACACTGAACGTGGAGATGACATGGCAAGGGTATGTTCATCTTCATTGTCCACTTTTCACAAAAATGCCTCAACTAAAAATTGATTACTTATTTGAATGGTCTGTTATCACTTGTACTTTTTGCTAAAGCTGCTACAATTACTTTGTGCAGTGAACTGAGATGTAAACAAAATGGTCAAGTCTGAGGATAGACAGAAAAGCTAGAGGAGGCAGACAGGATGATTGCTCTTCCTGCTGCTGAAATTCTTACAAGAAAGTATACTAGCAAAAATCCCTTCAGTTTAAAAATACAGGTTTAACACACGTTCTGTTTCACACTTGCCTGTTGTAGTTGTAACTCAGCCAAAATGAAAGCGTAGAGCTGGAGTACTAGCAAATTTAGGATATTTGCCAAGTCAGCAGCCCTGTGTGAGGCCATTTAAAGTCTGTGAAGAAGAATAAAAGCACTTAAATAGTAGGCTAGTGAAATTCTTCTGCTTTTCACAGAGAGGTGTCTGTTTGTTTCTGGGTGGGTTACTTGAGACTCAGTTCTGCATTTGGCACTCAGAGTTGGTATTGCCAACACTTCTGAAACTGATAACTCCCTGAACTCTACAGACTGCATCTTAAAACAAAGCTGTGCTCTTTTTTTTTTTTTTTTTTAATTGGTAATGAGATTATATTCCCTCAAATGTGTAGGTGCTGTTTTTTCACGGTAAGTGTAAATAGAAATGTGTTTTATAATTGACTGATGACTCATTCAGTCTTTAATTCTCATCATGAGGACCACTTATCACAAGCTGCTGGTCATCCGAATCCTATAAAATAGAAGAAAAAGAAAATCAGACTTGAATGTTGCATTAAGAAATGAAAGTAACTTTTTGGCAAATTTGGCTATGCAGATGGCAGCGTTTGCACCTGACATTTTTGCACCAAACAAGTTTTTTTTAATGGATATGAAAAGATTTATTTTGATTTTAGACTCTGCATCTACGTGCAGGTCTCGCTAAATGAGACCACTGAAGCTGTTCATATACTCGAGCTTTACTCAGTATTTCCTTCCCTTGATTCCCAGCCCCCTTCCCGTTGCACTTCAGATTCTTTGGAGTGCTGTCATGGCACTCTGCTACATTTGCAGCAAGGAGGACTGAAGAAAATTGGAAGGCTTTTTAAGTTTGTGTAGACACGTCACTGACATCCAGTAGGATTTGAGGTCTAATTTGATTCAGCCGTCTTTGAAGGTGGACTTGAGATACAGTTGTAGACCACAGCCTCAGTTTTGCTGCAAGTGAGGCTACCCAGTTTCTAGCAGTGGTGAGACAGGAAAGTCAGGAACTCGAATGGAGTTTTCCTGAATTAATTTTTCTTTTTTTCCAACTAGACATTTTCCTTTCATAAAGTCATCCCCTCTTACCATGATTTTAGTTGCGTCTCAATCCCAAATCACAATGAACACTTACTGAGAAAAGATCGTAAGTAGGTTCTGGTGGAGCCGGTGCCGAAGAACTTTCATATGAGGGGTTGGTGATATTTGAAGGCTGTGACTTGTCCAATGATGTTACGTCAGTGTCATCTTTCGACTACAAAAAATCACACAAACCTGCTTAAAATGCATCCTCCTCCTAACAGTGCGTTAAGTGGGGCACTTGGTTTCACTGCTGCCTAGTGCGGCGTTGTGAATGAACTGGCTTTATCGTCTAAGTCAGTGTCTCCTGGCATGAACCGTGTTCTGGGTTGTTGTATTATCTCGGGTCACTTAAGGCTGGTACTTTTTTTTTCCTCTCCCTTTATTATTTTTAAGCCTCAGCAAGGATTGGAAGTGTTGCCCTGATTGTGCCTGGGGTAAAAGGTACCTGGCTGGTCCTCAGCTCTCTCATTCCAACTATATAGAAATACAAGTGTTTCCCCTGGCTCGTGGTTCCTGCTTTTTGTTTCTAGAAGAGGATTCATGTTACGTGCAGGGGCTAGAACAGGAAGGGATTTCTGGTTACTTTTGCGGAGACTTCTCTTGGACTGATTCTTGTGTATTTTGCAACATTTTTTTGGCCATCCCTCATCTCTGAGTAGCTTGCCTGTTGCTGGCTGGTTTCGCATCATTGTGATACTATGCAAGTTAGTTAAGAGAAAGCAAGCATGAGAGTGCATTGGTATAAAAATTTGCACTTTTCAATCCTGAAAATCATTTCAATTTGCTTGTCTCTTGAATCTGGCCTTTTTCCTACCAAACACTGCAACCTCCAGAGCAGCAAAATTATGAGCAATGCCACAGAGGAGAGGGAAGAGAACAGGTGCCCTTTCAGCGGTTTTAATTACCTGCTTCTCTGAGGGTGAGCTTTCTGGTGAGGCAAAGACTTCCGCACTGGTGCTGTGCAATTAAATAAGCTTTTGGCCTGTCCTTGGTGTTGGAAGTGTCTGTCAGAGCAGGAGCCCATCGGGCAGCCTGGAAGGAGAGGTCTGGGAGAGCATCAGGCAAGCTCATGCCCAAGACAAGCATGTGAGCCTTCACGACTTTCCCCGTGTCTTAGTCTGAATGGTTCAAGTGGGAAGCAATCGGGAATGTTTCTAGCTTCATAAAATGCAAGGAGAAACTGGAGGCTGTGAGTTCGGGAGGTGCGGTGGCTCTGTGGAAGTGCTGTCGCCGGCTTCGTGTTCTTGTCTGCGACCTACCTTGAAATGCTGGAAGCCTGTGTTTCTCTTCCTGAACCTGAGGTAAAAATATCCGATAAAAGCCACAATTCCAGTAAACAGGCAGATGCCAAAGAATATTCCTGTCCCGGTACCGGCATGGAGAGGAGCCTGTAAGCAAGAGAGAGGATGAGTGAGCTACGGGTGGGCACTGGTCACCTCCCACCACCTGAGCACACGCAGTGCCCCTTTGAGATATGCCCTAGTCTTGAACTGCTTTTGTGATAGAGTTTCCTGGTATGTGTCCCATAGAGACACTTAAATATGGCATTTTGATAGTAATTACAAGCTAGATTTTTTTTGGGGGGGGGGTGTGTGCGGACATCAGCTCCAGTACAACTTCATCTTGTTTACGTTTTTGAAGTCACTTTTGCGGTCAATTTTTTCAGAGTAGGCTACAATGAGGCTGAAACCTCACTGGCCCTGAGGAGGAGGAGGAGGAGGGCATTTTGCCCCAAAATGATCTGGGCATCCTGATAATTATAATCTGAATTCAATAATCTGAAATCCTTCTTCAGTCAAGCGCGGAAAGTCCCAATCCAAGTAGCTGTACGTAATATTTTATAGATATTTTAATAAATATGTGGGTGCAGGACTGAAAGAAATTCACACATGATCTGGATTTGATCTAAAGGGGAGAAATGCCTCCAGACTCTGACTTTTGTTTGCCTTCTGCAGCTCTGTGGCCTGATACACTGATGTAACGAAGGTCACCAGCAGTTTTGGGGTAACGGTAAGTTTGAGGGTTCCCAGTGCATGCAGCCACTCAGGCTGCAATCTCCCCAAAGCGCTGCGCTCTTTGCTGGCAATCCAGGAGGCATCTGGAAATGGGTAGAAGGTTCGTATGCTGCTGCTCCTGCTTTTCCATGCAACGCTTTAGCTCTGTGGCCTCCTGACTAGAAAACTAATTATTAAACTTACACTGGCAAAAATAATCACATTGTTGTCTTAATAGATATGCTCTCTTAATATACTTTTTAGAAAACAAAGTGATTTACATGGGGCAGCTGGACAGGTAAATATTAGAAAACATTTAGTTGCCCTCTAGTGAGTGAAAGGTATTATAAAGATTGTAATACCATACTGCCGTAGGCTGACAGAAATTGCCTATTATTTTGAATCATTTTCAGGCAGTAATTTACACTTTTACCCAAGCGTGTCATTTCCCACTTCTGACGATTGCAGGCTGCAAGGGATTTTTGTGAACTGAGATTGTGCAGGCTTATCACTGAGCTTCTAGGAACAAGAAGGCTGGTTTGTAAAGGAGGACGGGTTGCTCAGAACAAAATGAAAGTGAGAAACAGGGTATCAATAGGATTAATCTTGTGGACCAAGGAGGCAGCTGGTTAGACACTTCTGAAATCGGAGCTGGGAGGGGTGGGCTGTAAACGTAAGGTCCCTCCGGTACATGGAGAGAAGGATTAGAACAAGTTACCCCGATGGAAGGGAAGTTCTTCAGATTAAGTAAGTGGTGGGTCTTCTTGCAAGGTCAACTTGAGCCCTTGTTGGCTTGTCACAGAGCACCTTCTGTGGAAGAGAGCTGGGGAACGTTAACACTGCGCATCTGAACGCTTACTTTGTTAAGGAAAATATTTTGTACTGGAAAAAAAGGTGCTCTCTGCACACCTCTCCCAAGGGCAGCAGTGATTGGTGTTGTGAAACATCCCGGTTGTACCATAGGTGGACAAAATGTTTTTCCTCCTTTTCATACAAAGCAGTAAAGTTTGCCAGTGGGAAATAAATAGAGCAATGTTCCTGCCTCCCTGCTGCTGGGCCCTGTACCATTTTGATTCCGACTTGAAGCAATGCAGCTGCTAACTCGTCTGCCCTCCACAGAAGGGTCAGCACCCCTTTCTGAACTGTGCTCTTCTGCCTTGCTGTTCTGTTTGGTCTTTCTAATGGGAGAGATCAGTGGATAACTAGGACCACTGTAGGGATTGGTGCAGGCAAAAAATACCTGTTTTCAAAACATCTTGTTGATTTGGATAGGAATGAATGCAAAGCCAAGAGTAAAAAATTTTTCCTTAGAAGCTTGAAAGATCCTTTTGGAAGAACTGCAATGGAGCTTTATAAAACGGAGCTTTTATTTTATTTGTATAAAATAAATGTGGAAACAACTTGTTCAGGCAGAAACATTTTGAATGAGCTTCACTATCACCCTATTCTCAAATTCTAATTTTCTTTTGAAGTAATCTTTTAAACCGAAACTGCATATCTGGGAGGGAAACTGGGAATATATGAATGTCAGCAATGAGTTTGGGATGAGAGAAGCCACAGGCCCCTCCCACCACCCAAAAAAAAAAAAAAAATCACGCTGTACTTACAGGTGCTGGCGGAGCCTTTAAAGGCTCTGATATGATGTGGATTATCCCGTTGGAAGCGATTATATCCCACGCCACAATAGCGCTTGTGTCCACGTATCTGATCTCGCTCTGCCAGGAGAAAGAGCAATTGAGAGCTGAGCTTTGACCCCCTTCCTTTTGGGACTGCAAACTTCAGATTATTTCCCCACCTCAGCTACTGACACACAGAGAAAAATCCCGTTGGGGTTTACACCGCTGCTTCCATGGACATCAGCCTGGGATGGGCCCGGGCTGATCGCAGCTCTCCTGTGCATGAATCAGCCATCATCATTACATGTATGAAGAAATGCCTTGGGGCATCTCTTTATCCCCCATTTTTTAGAACAAAACCCAAACAATAAAAAAAGGTTTTTGTGATATTTGTGCCCGAAATCTTGTGAAAATTGTTCCCGAGTGCCAGGTAGTCCGCAGCCTGCCTCTGTTATAGCTGCTTTTGGCGCTGAGGGTGCCACTTGCCTGGAGTTTGCTGGCTGGAGAGAACTGGGTCAGCACTGATGGGGAGCTGCTGCCCGCAGGCTGGCTGGTGGCCCGGCGTCAATGAGCCAGAAGGTGGTCCCATTCCGTGGCCCATGAGGATGTGGGAAGGGGGAGGGATGGGGCCAGTCATCGCCACCCTGATGCTTCTCTAGATCCTGCTTCATAATGTGAGTCCTTCCTTCACTGCTTTGAGCTGATCCTGAGTGTCTCCAGAGTTTTGGAAGGATGGGTTCACGGGGTTCTGTGCTGCTGCAAACTCTTTTAAATTGCATCCTAGCAAAATGGTTTCTCCTTGGTGAGCCAAACGGGGAGCTGCTGCCCGCTCTTGCCCCTAGCACAAGGTGATATGCTGCTGCTGGAGCACTCGGCAAATTTCTGTGCCCAGGGAGGAAGGGGCTCAGCCGTGGTGGCACCACAGAGCGGTGTGGGAGTCACCCTGTGCCCTCCTCCCTCTCCTTCACCCCTGCGCTGCCCTGCCAGGGTCCTGGGGAAAACTGGTGGGCTCTGACCCGGTGCACCGGGACAGGTGGGTGCTGGGCTGCCTGGAGCACGCTTGGAAAGCGTCTGCCACCACCTCTTCTTGCCATCCTAGCACCCTGCTGAGCACTGCTGCAGCCAGGAGAACCAGGGGCTTGCTGAAGCCCTCCAGGGAGGAAAAAAAGCTACAAATTTCAAACAGCTTTGAAAAGCAGGAGCAAGATTTGTGTTAATGGGCCCAGAGCTTCCTCTCAGCAGCTTTTGAAGAAAGGAGGGTTTTTTAAAAGAAGAACCTCTTCTAACTCAAGTATCAGATCAAAGTGATCCAAAAGAGCTCCTGATATGCTAATGAGTGGTAGAGGTATGCCTTGTGCTGGTGAAGCTGATCTCTCACGAGGGTATACTTTATTAATGTGATGACTGGGTTTGCAGCATAGGGTGGTTTTAAACATATAAATCAAGTACATGGTAATTCTCATGCTGAAGGAGTTTCTCCTGAAAGGTGAAGGAGGAAGGAAGCAAAGGCAACAGCAGGGTTGTTTGTGGACCTCTTCCTGCAGCACCTATTTCCTTCTTGTTGGGGTCCATGAAAATCCCCCCCTGGCATGTTGGGCACTTGAATGTCTTCGGGTCCAGCGCCATCCTCTAGAGCACATTTTGACTGCAAGCCCACAGACACAGGCATTCTTATTTTCATATTCAGCTATACTGCATCAGCCACAGCAGCTTCCCAGTCTGGGTCTCAAGGGGCTGCTCTCACAGAGGTCATTTGAAATGCTGGGCAGCGAGTATTTTCTTAATAAAAAAAGAGAAGTTGGGTGTGTTTTCAAAGGATGTGTCTCCCTAGGATGTTTCAGAGGATGTGATCCCTTTAAGATCATTGAGTCCCTGGTTTGGACTCCCTTCAACCTAGATGATTCTAAGAGATCAGAGGATACTTTCCATTTGCAAAAAGGATATATGTTTTTGCATTTAAAAAAACGCACTGAAATATCAATAAAAAGGGCAAACTTCTGTTTTATCTGCTTTTGCTCTGAGCAATGTTATGCTGGGGTCTCCTCTCTCCCAGAAAGTTACCTTTAAAGTTAACTCTACAAATGACAACACCTTTCCTTAGCGATAAACCGCTGCTCTCATCTCTCCATCTCCCATAATCCTGCCAGGCTGAGAGGAGGGTTGAATCAAGCCCGTACCCCATCCTGCCATTCCTGCAGGCCGCCTGAGCAGCTTCCTTCAAGTTGTGCGGGTCAGAGCTTGGCCATTTGCAAACCTGTAAATTCATAGTTTGCCAGCTGCTACCCTGCAGTCCCTGGGCACGAAAGAGCCTTCTGAAATCAGCCTCTTGTTGCTGCCCCCTATAGCCTTACTGGATTGCTCTGCGGATCAGCGTGTCACCCGATTACAGGGTAAAGCGTAAGGAGGGAAAAAGCAGGAAGATGGCAGATTTATTAAAATGGTACCTGTTCAGCAGCGGGGGCTTGATGTTCCTGACCCCTGGTGTTTGTAATGAGGAGTTTTTCTCCTAGGCGAGTTAAAAGAGTGGTTCCGTTGGTCAAGTCTTCATAAAACATTATGCTGGTGTTAGATAAGTGATACTCGATGTCTCGCCCCGAAAGTGTCTGCAAATGAGAGCAAAATACAAGGAACATTAACTGACCTCATTAATCCTCTGAATTTACCAGAAGGCTAAGTGTCTGTGACTTGTCCCTCTTTGCTATTAATGCTGCAGCAAGTGCAATATGGGCTAAAGGCTATTGGGAAATCTGGATGCGAACAGCAGGATCTTCTGTCCCTGCTGGCCTCTGGCAGCTGCCTGCAGCGGGCAGTACCTTGATTCTGGCAGGACAAAGCATTTTACTCCTTTGTATGATGACCTGAAGTGATGAGCCTCAGAGATATTCCAAACAGCTTAGAATGCTCATAAACCCGTATGAATTGTTTGAGACAGTATTTGATGGAAGGAAGGAGGGAAGGAGGGAAGGAGGGAAGGCAGGAAGGAGGNACAAAAGTCAAATTGGTATTGATAATGTCACTCTCTAACTGCTTTACTCTCTAGTTGTTTTGTCCTACCCTGTCATCGGGGGTGTAAGTGGTGCTAAGCAACAACAGTGAAGGAAGGAAGGAAGGAAACGAAGGAAGGAAGGAAGGAAGGAAGGAAGGAAGGAAGGAAGGAAGGAAGGAAGGAAGGAAGGAAGGAGAAAAGGCAAAAGCACAGAAATGAAGCTAGGAACAGATGCCTTTAGTGTATTTGTGGGAAATACCAAAGCAGTTCACTGCTTTTTTCAAATAACTGTTCTTGATGTTAATAAGCCAGAAAAGGCTTCACCTCAAGCAGACTCCTTTATAACTGGGAAACTAAAATCCCTGACAGAAATAGTGAACTCACCTCTTTCAGAAGCACAGTTTAAACTAGGTGGGGTTACACAGAAGTCATGTCATACTAAGATGATTATTTTTTTTTTAACTTATGTTTCACTGGAATACTGGAACCCATAATGGCTGTTTAAAAGGTGTTATTAAAACGAGGAAGGAAAAAAGAAAAAAACTCTGACCTCATTTTCCCTTAGCCCACTATCATTGGGAGCAAAGAGAGTGGCGTGGACTGACAGGTCTGTGAGGTACCGCAGGAACTCTTTCCCCTTCCTGGAGCTGTTGGAGTAAGCCATGATGTCCTAGGCAGAAACAAAATCCAGCTTTACTAAAGAGCAATTGTGCGCTCCTGTGCAGGGAGCTGAAAAAATTAGACTGTATAAATAATGACAAAGCAGCTTGCTATTAATAGCCTCAAAGCAATTCTGGAGTGATACTATGGAAGATGTTTATATTCAAAACCTGGTTTTACCTGTTGGTTTGGCGAGCACATCTTAAACTGTCTTGCAGGAGTAAAGCCCTTGTTGCCTGTGAGGCTCCTTACACATATAACGCCTCTCTGAGCAGCAGCAAGAAAGGGAGCCATTTAATGCTTTGCCTTTTTCCTCAGCAGCAATTCAATAAAAGTACAAAAAAGCACGACACGCTTTGTGATGCTTAGAAAGCCAAGAGCAGTTGTGCACAGAATCCTCTTTCAGCTAAAACTGCAGTACCATTTAATTCCCAAATGAGTTTTAACCCCCCCAAAAACCTCTTTGGAGCAAGTAATTAAAGAAATAGTGGCTAAGTCCTGATTTTGACGGTGCAGATTTAGACTGCTCGATCTTGCTTTGCTGGTGTGCTCTTGTTACCTGCTGGTAATGCAAACACTGAGGTACAATGCGGCGGCAGAGCCTGCCTCGCTCCGCTCACCCGACCGAGCAGCGCGCCAGCCGCGGGCCGTACCGACAAGAAGTTTGTCAGCGTCGGGAAGGACGTCAGCACTTGCAGCAAATTCCCGCTGCAGGAGAAGCCGTCCCCCACGTAGCCTGGCTTGCAGGTGCAGTTCACCTCTGGAAGGTACAAACAAAGACAGCTGCGTGGGCAAACGCCCTTTTCGGGAAGGCTTTAGGCTGCTCTGTGCCTGAGAAACAACTTGCAGGCAGCAGGTTATTATCTTTTTTTGAAGTTAGAAAGAGGCAAAGCCTCTCGCAGTGCTGTCTAGCAGCCTGCAGCTGACCAAAGGAAGTGAAATCCAGGCTGCTGCTCCCCTTTGCGCAGAGGGATGCAGCAAAGGACCCGCTGACCTTTCTCCCTGTAGCAGAAGGCGTCCCAGGTTTCACTCAGGTTGCTTCTTCTCCCATAGTCCACGATGCCGACGTACCCGGAGCCGCAGTTTGGGGAGGAAAAGGCGGTGGGGTAGCCCACTCTTCCGCTGTCCAGCCAGCCGGCAGAGCACAGGTGGTACCTCGCCTGCAGCCGGCGCGGGGGTGAGGGAAAAAACACAGGGGCAAGAGCTGGGTGGTGGGGCTGGGATGCTGTGGATGAGATGGACGATACCCCCGGCGCGCTCAGGCGGCACCCGACCCACCAGCAGTCCTTCTGAGGGCCTGAGGGGGCTCCGTCCATCCGTCCGTCCTGCAGCCTGCCCTGTGCTGAGCTCTGGGACAAGGAGCTGCGGAGACGGGGGCCCTCCAAAAGTCAGCGGCCCTCTGTACGGGCCAAGGGAGCCTTTCCTGGGAAAAGCTTCCCCAAGTTCAAAGCTGGGCAGGATCAGAGGTGGGTGTGAAAGCCAAAGCGGGCCATGCAATCCCATCGTGTGCTGGCCCACCTTTTGTCAGCATGGGAATGGCTGATAAACGAGCTCCACACAGAAGGTAAGTCCCCAGGAGCACTGGAGCCAGCCCCACTGCCGACTTTGCTGCTTCAAGGGAAATATTTAGACTATAGGGTGCAGGGGACATGCAGCTCTGGCTGCAATCTGAATCTCCATGGGCAGCAGAAGGAGGTTTACATGCTGGCCGCGGTCCAGCCTCACATTTTGCTAAAGGTGTCTCTAAACGGTGAGCATCTTTCTTCCTTCTGCAGATGGGAAGGAGCCAGAAAGGCACGGTCAGTCTGACCCACTCTTCTAACATGAGTTTTACAAACCCAAGGCATGATGCTCATCCCGCTGATATCAGCCATGCATTGTCTATAACACACTCAAGGAAAAGAATATGGAAATGGCTCTGCTAAGTTAACAGCATTTGGGGAAAAGATTCCTGGAGCCTTGCATTAAAAAAAAATAATCTAAGCATAATTCTTAAGTGTACATTTCTTTAAGAAGTGCTAATAATTAAAACCTCCATGAAGACACTCTGTAAGTCTGACTTTACCATCTCACCCCAGTGTCACTGGAAACAAGAACTTGGCAACTGGTTTCAGTGCTGTATGAGCAGGTGTGAAACCAATAAACGCCCTGAAAACTGCTCCCAGCCAAACGTACTCTGGGGCACAGGGGAAGGGAAGGAGGGAAAATGAAGCTTATTAGCACAGAGCAGCCCTCTTGGTCCTCCTTCCTCATTTACACTGTGGCTCGATCCGCTCCGGGGATTTCCTCCCGCAGTGGGGCTACCTCACCTTCTGCGCATACAGCAGCTGGTTATACGTAGCGATGGTGGCTGACTCATTGGCACAGGCCTCCTTTGCCTTCTCGTAAGTCATTTTGTACTGCCCTTCTGGGGACCGTAAATGGAAAACCCCAACAGTGGTATCTGCAAAGAGAGAGAAGAACCAGCTCTACGTGAGGGAGTTTCCATTTGTGGATGCAGAGTCAACTGTGCCACACAAATAACTGGGAATTTTGCAAAATGTGGTTAGGACAGATTGATCCCTTAGAGGTAATATTCCTACATGGAATGCCCTCATCCGTTGGTTCATAAATCCGGTATTGTAAGGTACTTAAGTACACGTTCTGACTTTAAACATGCTTAAATCTCATTGTTTCAAGGGGATGTAGGTAGAAGACTGGGTGAGCTTACAGACACAAGGATCCTTGCCACTGGCTTCAGTGCAGTGGCACAGGGATGAGGATGTCCCTGTCCCGTGGCACGCATGGTGTGCCATCCTTACCTTGGAAGTGGAGATCGGCACAGTCAGCATCGGCGTGGCACTGCCCGTTGTTTTGCAAGCAGCGGTCGAGAGGAAGCTGCATCACGGAGCAGTTCAGCCCATCACCAATGTAGTTATTTTTACAGTCGCACTTGCGTTTGCCCTGGTCAGAGAGAAAATAAAAAAGGCCAGGCCAACTACTTAGCTGACATAAAAGTGGTATTTCAAGCAACATTCTGAATTGTTGGAAAAATTTCACTTGTTATAGGCAGGAATGGACAAACAGGAAAGTTGCTAGTAACAACTGTGATTCAAGAGACCACAAACTCTGACACTGACACTTATTCTTCTAAGCAAAACATTTACACATGCACTTGGCTGCTTTTGGGTGAATTAATACCAAAGCATAATTCCATCCACAAAGCTAATAACATGCATTGGAGAATTATATGACATGTAATTAACAAAAATGGATGGTAAATCTATCAAAATGATATTTAAATGGCTGGGCATGGGAGCATGAAAGGAATTTAGCAGCCCAATGATAGTAATAAATTGAGAACTATAAACCAAGCAGGAGTTGGTGACATCCAGGGATTGCAATGGTTGGCAGCTGGAACAGATTAGTGGCAAGGCTTTTCTAGATAGCTCCTGGAAGACACATCAGGCAAGCCACCAAAATGAGACGGACAGGTGATCCCGAAAGCACCAGGAAAAATGCTGGATCAAGTCACCACACATGTTTTCCTCAATAACTTTCACCGTGTGGGCCAAGGAATTTCTATCATGTGGCTGCAGACCTTTTCAAGCTGAGTCCTCCCACTCAACAAGTAACACTGTTCTTCCCTAGGTTTAGCTACCGAAATATATTCAGTTTCAATCCAATAAACTCCTATTGCAATGGGGATATCCTGTTGGGGAGAGCTAAGAAGGGGACGGAAAAATTACACACGCAAAACATCCCATCTGCTGGGATCAGAGGAAAGATGTCAAGCTATTTCTCACCCCTCAGCTGAGAGGATACCAAACTGATGTGGAAAGCAGGCTGGAGCTATGTAAAGGTTACTTTGGAAAACAGGGCCTTTGAGAGGTACAGAGTGTGATCCAGCCAGAGAAAGGAATTCTGCCGGCACCAGGAAGAAATGCCTCGGACTTCCCTGCTGGTGCTGAAATCATTCAACTTACAGGTCCTATGACAGTGCAAACGGCATGCTCATGGCAGCCTCCGTTGAATCCATCGGCGCAAGAATTTATTGGAAGGCATGTAAAGCCATCGCCTTTGTATCCTTTCTGGCAGTTACAGAAGACTTTCACCCCAAGTTGTGTGCATTCGGCCACCTTGTGGCACCCACCGTTGTTTTGTTTGCAAAGGTCTGCAGCTGCCCAGGGGAAAAGAAAAGAGGTGAGTAAAGCCTGCTTTTAAAGAGGATGTTCTTCACAAAGACAAACCACCTCCAGATTTTCAGGCTACACTAAAAATACTATAACACTTGTTTGGGGAAAAAACCTGTTTGAGTTTCCCAAGGCATTCCTGAACTTGTGCGCAGGCTATCCTTTAGGGCTCTGAAGCCCTTGTCAGGATGTCCTCGATTTAAGAGCTGTGGCACCATCCCCCAGAGATTCTGCTTTGCCTTTTGGTCAAGAGAGCTGCTTTCTTGGGGACTCTGCTCTGGCCAGGGTGACTTTGGAGGATGTGAGTCACCTGGCTCAGAAAGAATGACTGTTCTGGGGATGTTACTGGGGAACCGCCTCGCCTAAGGTCATTAAAGAAAAGTCCTTTAAGTGAAACACTGCTGAAAACTCTACTGTCCCCAAAACCTGACTGAAGTGCATTTCTGGATCGGTTCATGTCCAACCTGCTCCAGGTGAATCTGCTTTGGCAGGGGGGTTGGCCTAGATGATCTCCAAAGGTCGCTTCCAACCCCTACCATTCTGTGATTCTGTGTGATTCTGTGTTTCTTGCTCATACTCCGGCTCGGTAAAGCCTGGTAAAGCCAGCCACTTCCTTCAGAAAAAACCTGATCTCTATATATCCTAAATTTGTTTCGCTTGCTGCACTGTGGAAGTTTTCAGGTTTGATAGCCAACGTTTCATACTGGACAGTAACCGTGTGCAAGTGTGCACGTGCAGGAGAAGACAACCTGCTTTTTTGTAGCGGGCCGTGCAAGAGGGAGCTCACCTGTGCACGTGATCCCATCCCCGTTGTAAAGCGGCTTGCACTGACACGTGTTGTTCTCCGTGCAGACGGCATTGGCGGAGCAGCTCGGGGAGCACACTGGCTGCAGAGCTGTGGGGAAGGCAGAACAGCCGGGATGAAGATGCTATTTATATTGCAATGCCCTTGTTTCATCCAGAAAAAAAGCCCTCACGTCAGTCTTGCTAACTGGAAAACCTGTGAGCATTTTTTTTTTTTTTGACTGCTTAGCTCTTGGGTGATATCTTCCCTCACATAGCTCGAAGCCCCTCCGCGGGGGAGGCAAACACATTCCTATTTCACAAACGAGGAGACAGGGAGGTGAAAGGACACGTTCAGGGTCCAGAGCAGAGTCCCTTAGCCTCCAGTGAGGGCTTCTGACATTATTAACCCTTTCTCTCTCTTCTCTACGCAAACCTTCTGTTGAATTGCAAGTGCTATCAACCTATGGGTCCGCGTGACGGAGTCTGGTGAGAGGAAGCAGAGACCTAGCTTGGTTTCGCACAGCCGGCCAGTCCATCCCGTTTCACAGAAACATCGTCCCGTTCCTGAATATCCTTCATCACACTGCCCATTGGTCTTGCATTCGCAGGCTGCAAAAGGAACACGGAGGGATCACTTACAGAGCTGCCTTTGGGAAAGGGGAAAACCTAGAGAAACATCACCTAGACCGTCAGTTTAGATACAGTATAATTAGAAATTATTTAGGTAAATTTAACCTCATGGTTTTTCACCATGAGGTCAGTCAAGCTCTCCAGAGTGGCTAGGCACTTTCCATGGAGGTTTGCAAGCCCTGATAGGATAGACCTTGAACAACCTGGTTTGAGCTCAGAGTTGACCCTGCTTTGAGCAGGAGGTTGGACTAGAGACCTCCTGAGGTCTCTTTCAACCTGAATTATACTATGATTTTATAATTGGCATTCATTCAATATGCCTCTGAAAATGAGTGTTGATCTGCATTGTGGTAGCACAGCAAACTTCACAAAGGACTGCGGTGGGAAGGAGTTAATGGCTGAGCTTAAGACCCTGCCTGATCCTGTCCTAACGTGCAGCAGCTGCTGATCGTGGGGAAGCCTTTTAGCCAGAGAGAAGTAAGGCATGTAAAGAGAGATTGTTTGGTTGCTGCTTGGGAGAAGGTCTGCCTGATGAAGGAAACCAAATATAAGGTTAGTGATCTTTGCTGTAAAACTTGGGCAAATTATCTGTGATATTTTTTTTTCCTCTTTTTAGATATTTTTGTGACTAAAATTCCTTTTGTTCCTTTTATACATGGGGTGTTACCCCTTGTGCCCTGCAAACTGAAGCACGAGGGATTGATTTAATCTACAGGTGATGTTTTCTTCCCACTCTTTGGCCCTTGCAATAACTTATGTGCTGAGTCCTTCTTAAGGAATTATTCGTGGCTCTCTGATTTATAATGCAATGAAGTGGCATCCTTTTTTGCTTTATCCCTATTCCTGAAATATTGTTGTTTAAAGAGGAAAATGATGTGGGCCTGAGGAAACTGATTCTGTGAAGACCTTGTCCTGATGAAAAGGAGTTTCACCTTCTGGCTACCTAATTTTTGGCTGACATAAACAGGCATTAAAGAGAAGGTGCTATACAACATTTTTTTTTCTGTTAGATACCACAATCTGGGTCAGGCTGCTAGCTCACACAGTGTATGCTATGTTGTGCTATAAAACTGATAAATTGCAGGTGAGCATACTCCTGAGCATAGGTATCTAAGCCTACTGTCTTGCCTCCACTCCCAAGGATAACTAGCTTATAACCCCCACCATATGTGCATCATGAGCCCTACAGGTGCACACAGTTAGGATGGAAGGGTTAATGTTGTAGCTTCTCATCTGAAGGCTTTTTGTTGGGAAAGCATTTGAGTTTACAGGGTAGTATTGATGCTGGTTCCACCCAGTTTCATTTTGCTGTGGTTTTAAGCGTAATAATGTGAGCGGTTTCTTCGCTGCTGTTCACCCACACAAACTGCATTCATCTCTGTGTCTTTTTTCTTCCGCAAAAGTAGCGCGTGGCCTTGGTCTCCTGCAATCCTTGAGGAACCACACTGCTAAAATGCTGCCTTAACCTTCATGGGGATGGGGGAGAAGGCTGTGCTGTAATTGAAAATTTGTTGATGGAGGTTCTGTCTCCATTTCCTGTTGCCTATGTTCCATATAAGAACAGGAGGATCCTTGCAGAGAAAACCTCTGTCCCCCCTGCCTTCTCCTCCCTTCTGAAACCTTGTGCCATCCCTCTGTGTGAGGAAGCACTCAGGGAAAAATGTTGGTGTTGAAAGGGGGAAGCATTTCTTAGTTTACTTAACCCATCACTGACAAAGTAGCTTAGGAGTGACATGGGCAACAGCACGGAAAGGACACTTAAACGTACGCCTGCAGCTGGAGCCGTATCTGCCTGGCAAGCACAGCTCGCACGAAGTCCCGTTGAAGCCGCTGTTGCAGTGGCACTCTCCTGTCCCCGTGTACCCCTCGTCACAGGAGCCGTGGTTATTGCATGGGGTCTCTGGGCCTCCTGGGCAAGCTGAAAAAGTTTTTTTTGTTTTAAAAAAAAAGTCTGTTTAGCTCAAGTGCATGTTTATCCATTGTTATTGTTTGTTATTTATTGTTCTGTAAAAAATCCTTGAATGGGGAAAGGCCTGTAAATGCATCTCTGTTGGGGCACGTACACAGCTTGCAGCTGTGACACTTGTGACTGCGAGCCTCCTGCTCCAAGTCCAAGTTCCTTGACACACTTCTACAACTCCTGTTGGAAAGGTGTTGCAGCCCCTTCCAGCGCTGGGTCTGGGTGCTGTTACCTGGCTGCTCGCTCATTTAGACCCATCAGTGAACGGCACTGCCCAGCCCCTGCCCAAATCCAGCCTTGCTTGTGCATCTCTGTGTGCCTGCATGCTGCTGGGATGAGCCCAAAGGGCAGCTCAGGCTGGGCTGGCCAAAATTGCTCAGGACCCCCGTGTGTCTGTTTGTGAAATCCGGACAGAGTGAGCCGGCAGGGCTATGTGTGCCTGGACCTGTCTGCCAGCAGAGATCCTAACACGGATCCTGACCCGATGTGCCCTGGAGACAGCCTCAGTGCTGTTCCTCTGTGGGGCTGGCAGGTGAAGGAGCACACAGTTCGTTAGTGTCTGCTAATAAACAGCTGGAGATAAAGCCTCCCAAAGTGTCTCACATCTGGTCAAAGCTGCAATTTTTAAGCTTACAGCAGGGGTGTCTGTGCTTGCAGGTGGCTGGGGAATTGTATGCAGCGTGTTTCTGGCGTGTCCTGGTATTGCTGCCATGAACCTGATGCTTGGTTTTGTGTTGAAAGGGCTTTTAGCTGGTCACCAATTCGGACTCACTGGGTTTGGTTACAGCAGAGCAGTCTTTACTCTCTATGGCATTCACTTAGTTTACTACTAGCACGGAGTGTAAAACTTGTGGTAATATGAAAAAGCAATTATCTGGAGTGGAAAAACAATGACGCTTTCTGTGTACTTCTGCTCTGCAATGGAGTTCCTCCCTCTTGTGGCTGGTGTCTCTTCGGGCCCCCTTTCCCAGCCCTCTCCGCTCAGACTGCTGGATGCTGTGGAGCTGTGCTCAGGGGGATCGGAGGGGAAGGCGGTGGGTGTCTTACCTTGGCAGTCTGGCCCGAAGTAGCCCTTGCAGCACTTGGCGGTGTGGATGACCATGGAGCAGTTCCTACGGCAGCCGTCCCTCCGCAGCCCGTAGGACTCATACGTGCAAGTATGGATCCCTTCCTAGCCATCGCATGTGCCAGTGCAGAGTCGGGGGGAAAAAATGCAGGAAGATGAGAGATATGTGGTGGTCTGGGGTTTTTCTTCTCTTTAAATCACAGTTTCTGATGTATACTGAACCAAAATATGATCATGTGTGAAGAGTGCAGGTGTGAGGCCCCCCGCCTTCTCTTTGATTCCTGACTTGCTAAGCACCGTTAATGAGGATGGAGGGGCTGCTGTGAGAGTCAACCGGAGTGCTCACTACAGTGGATGCTGCGTGAGACCGACAGGCGTCCCCTGCCACCAGTGTCTGGGTGTTTGCCAAGGGGTGGCTTTGTCCCTGAGGCTTTATGGCATCGCTTAACAGTGTGGTTTCACTGTTGAGGGCTCTCTTCGTATTTTTTCGAAGCAACTTATTCTAGTTTGCTTGTGTGAAATACAGAGAAGAGCAGGTTAGACTGCTTAAATGCAAGATTTTAATGTATTACCTTTGGTTTTGTCCCTGGAGGGCATTTGGAATTACTGAAACAGCTAACACAATGCCCCTGTTGTACAAAATGGAAAAGGGTATATTAAAATAATGGCAACAAAAGGCTATTTGACATGGACAAAAAGTCTGTTTTATGAGAGTAGCAAATATAAGCAGAGAAGAGTGCAGGCTTATTACACTTGAAACAGATTATAAAAAGCTCTGGAGAAAGAAGAGAGGAGAGTGACAACAAAATAATTGCATTAATTTAGTGCCATGAGATGCAAGAACATAGTTTTGATACCGGAATAAAAGTTCTGGAAGAAGAAACTTTGCTCTGGATTTGAACAAGCAGAGAAGAGATGTTGAATATTCTTCAAACAAATATTGATGTCGGCTGCATCAGATCTGGATGTCTAATTTGGAGTAGAGGTAAAGGGTTGCTTCTCAGGAAGCACTGATCAGATCTGAGGATACTTATATCTATTTAATTTCATTTAACAAAAGCATGAAACAAAAGGTAACTTGAGCAGATGGGATTCACGCAAGTGTTGGTTTTATAATTGAAATATAAATTCCACTAAGCTTTTTTAAGACTGACTACATTAATTTTTTATTTTTTTTTTTTACTTCTAGGTATTTTTTTCTTACATTTGAATTAAACTGAAGTAAATTTGGTCTTGAAACCATTTCAAAATGGGTTTCAAGACTTCCTGTTTGTGGGACACATCAAAGTTCACGGAGGAAACTTTGTCCATGCTAACAGTGTCTGTTCATGTGTGCTAAAGGCTGTTTCTGTGAAAGCAAGAAATATGAGAGTCTGAGAGCCTGGCTAACAGTTCTCTATTTTGTGTCCTTAATACCCTGGGCAGTTGGGACAGCAACACTGTTCCTTTGTAACTGCGAACTTTGTAAATGCAATCTCTATGACCAAACTAACCGCGTGAATTCTTATTACCTTAAAAGCTAAATAGGAAGACCTGTGTTGCTTGAATTTATCCTTGCATTTGTAAAGCACTGTTTTTCCCGAAAACAGGACAGGGCTTGCTAAGCTGGTCTTAACTGAAACCACTTGTCCTGCGTGTTGCGGAGCGTGGATGCAGGATTTCTGTTGTGCATCTTTCAGTCGTCGTGCTGCGCTGTTTAACCTTAGCTCTTAACCAGTGTGGCAGATGAAGCCAGCCTGAAGCGGTGGGACTTAATCTCCTAAGCGCCAAAGCTGCTGTGAATGCTGTCCTGGCCTCTGTGGGGACAGGGTTTGGCCCTTGGGCTGCGTCTTTGCCAGGGTGGGGGACCAAAAAAAAGCAGACTGACCATGAAATCCACGGTGAAGAAGCTGTCGCAGCGTCCCCCCAGGCTGGGGTCCATCAGCAGGCAGTTGATGCCGTATGCGATGCCCCCGTCGAACTCCAGCTGCCGCTGCACGATCTTACACTGTCTGTCGTTCAGGAAAAGGGCACCCTGAGAGATGGGGTGGGGAGAAGGGGGTGTGACGAGTCATCAGCCAGTCTTCCTCGGGGGGCCAGGCTGAATCAAGGTCCTGCATGGGTGTTTAGGGAAAGTCCTCCTGCTCTAAACTGGTCTGGAGACCTACAGCTGAATGCTGTAACCTTACAGAAGGGCAGATCTCTTGCCTTCCCTGAAGGGGACAGAGGATGCCAGCCCTATGTCTGCAGGTTTACCTGATGCACATTTAGGCTTAGTCACATTTTCAGAGACAGTTACTTGTCAGGTATGATCTGATATATTTGCGAAGAAAAATGTGCCGTTGTTCTGGCTTAACAGGCTGCACCCATGCCCGCAATCTTAGCTTGCAAGTGCTTACAAACCGGAGTTTGCATGCAGATGCTGCATTCGTGAGGTTTCTGCCAAAGCCAGGTTCACCTAAATAGCTTCTCATTGTGTATTTCATTGTAGAAGAAGTTAAAATGTGCTGGTATTTCAGTTTTGAGGTAACTGGGAGCAGTTTTGAACAAATAGTATCTTACAACAGAGAAAATGACAGCTCTGAAGAGTCTTGCAAACCATCTGTTTTGCTCAATCTGTTGTGGCTGCCCCAGTTTTGTGGCTGTTGGCGTGGACTGGCAAAGACCAATTGAGTTTTGGTGCCACTGACCCCTTCTGGGGGCTGTGCACAGGCACAGCGGGGTCTGCATGAGTGGGTCCTGCAGCAGGGACAAGGGGTAAACGTGCCAGCAGAGCGAAGACTTACGATTTCCCCGTTATCCCCACAGCTAACGCTGAGGTTGGAGCCCTGCAGGGTCTTCAGTGAGGTGGAGACAGGGAGCTGGTAGGCCAACACCTGGGAAGGAAAAGGGGGGAAATGCATGCTTGTGGACTTGTGTGTCTCGACCTTGGCAATGCTCCTAAGCAGCAAGGTCTTACCGCAGCATCACGGACAATGTGGAATTTGAGGTACTGCACAAGTTTTTCCGTGTTGGACTTCTTGAAGAGGAAGTCCTGCTGCTCCTGTGGCAGCCCACGGATAGCTGTGTCTGTGGGCCAGAAGAGCGTGACGGGTTTGTGAATAGGATCGTTGATCAGCCCAAGCAGGTTGTTTTTCTGCAACATACCAAAAATTGGGGCAGAGGATTAATGCTCCACCTAAAATTACATTGACCTTACGGGGTGAATGTCTGGTGTAACTGGGATGCAGTGGCCTGTGGGCTTCCTGGTCACCAGTTTGCAAACACCAACTTTAAAAACCAGATGCCCGAGTTGCGCTGAACGAGTTGAGTTACGTGACCAAATGGTGAGAAGTACTTCATCACCCAGGGCTGCCCACTGAAAACCAGGCTGATGGCCCAGCTTTGGGCTCAAAAAGTCATACCTGAGTCAAGCTTTGGCTATGTAATTTGAGGTATGGTAGCATAGTGTTAAGGGGGTGGGGACAGCTGCGGGTTTGCTTGACATCCCCCACCTCTGTGGAAGAGGGACCATGTGGTGACCAGGGTTGTCACGTACTGTGCTGTGAGCCCTTTCTTCACTGAACACAGGGGCTTCACTGAAGACCATCCTGGCCAGTTACGCCATGTGCCATGTCTATGCTTTTGTCTTTTTAAAAAAAACAGCTGCTTAAAACCTTTGCTTAACGGCTGTTGTCTCTTGTGTCCTTACCTCTAGCAAACTGCTGAACAGGTTGTATCCATGTTTGGCTGCAACTATTTTAAGGCTTTCCTACAAAGAAAGAAATTCCAGTAATTTATCTATTAAATACATTATATGGGTATTCACAAAGGAGATCTTAGATTGCTTTCCCCTGTAAGTCACTTCTTGTTTAGAAATCAAGGCCACTGTAAAAGCCCTGTGCAGAACTCCTCTTATACTGTTCTTGCTATAACTGAATGAATTTTAAATATAATGTTAAATTTTTTCAGCAGTGTCAAAAGACATTTGTATAAGGTCCGTACTTATTTGCACAAATATAACATTTTTTTGGTTACTTACATGATTTATACATCTAACAGTAACTGTGGCAAAACCCTAGGTTTAGCATGGAAATGAGCTGCACATACCTTCTTAAGGGGGAAATCCTGTATATGTGGTGGGATCAGAATTTGGTTTATGACATGGATCACGCCATTTGTGCCAACAGCATCACTGAGTATAACTTCAGCTTTGTTGTTCAAAACCAGCGAGTTCTGGAAAGGCAACAAAACCACTTTTTCTGTGGAACCCTGTGGAAGGCTGAGGCCAATGCCAAATCTCTTTGATACTGTGAGCCCAGACGGTCCTTTCCTCGCAGCAAACAGTAGCTTCAGTTGTAAAAAATCGCCCTTTGTTTTTTCCAAACTCTCATCATGCTCATAAAGCCAGAGTCTTGCTTTGTGTACAGTATGTGGAGTGTGTGTGTAGAGTACAGCTCCACTCTTCTCATAGCAGATAAGTGCTAAACACTTCAGCTGAATGGGCAATCTTCTTTTAATTCTATTTATTTATTTTTCTACATCAAAGGAGGGAAGGGAACCATTCAGGGTTTGTTTTTTTTTTTTTTTTTAAAAAAAAAGCGCTGAATGACAGCAGACTTCTATTATTCTGTCCCCTGCCTCTTCATGCTCCGTTACCTGAGAGGAGCTGATGTGTATTGGGTCCCCCTGGAGAGAGGTGATGTTGGTGACTGTTGTCAGGTCCTTGTACAACAGATTGGCACAACCCACTATATGGTAGCGGAGGATTTGAGCCATCACTCCTCTGGCAATCCAGTCCTTGACCTGCAGCAGAAAGTGGAGGAGTTGAAAAGCAGTTGAGCAAGGTGTCTGAATCCAAAAACTCGTGGCCAGCTCACCAAAAACTGGCCTTCTTACTTACTCGTGGGTTGCTGTTTAGTACATCTGTGCGAGGTACAAACAGGGTGAAAGGGCCGGGGCCTGCAATATCTCTGATAGACAAAGCCTGCCAAATTAAAGAGGAAAGAGCAGTAATGAGTCGTTCATGTGCGTAATGTCACGCAGCGACGGGGACAGTCCCACTCAGTGGGAAGTGGGGCCCGTAGCCCTGTTGCATGTTGAGTTCCCTTCCCTGCAACACAAGGGTGAGAGGAACTCCTGTGTGGTGTGGACTTTCCTTCCCAGCGCTGTCTGTTACCACTGCCCATGGGTATCAAATAGAAGATTTTTGCTTATAGCTAAATCTCCATTTCCTCTGCAGTAACAAACGGGAGAAGAGGTAAAGCTCTCAACCAACACTAAGAGTAGGGAGGGCGGAGAGGGCTATTCCCTCCTGGGCAAAGGAAGATGAATAAACCCTTTCATCTTGCGATAGTGAAGAGCTGGATATATGCATGTAGCTGATATATGGTTGCTTGTACTGAGGAGTAGGTTAATTACTGTTAGAGGTACAAATGGACCTGGGATATTGAAAGCGCTTTGCAATGACCACTGGCAAACTAAAATAAGAAGAGAGCTCTGCTAAGGTGAGAGGAAGCTGTTTGTCTACCATGACAGTGAAATTGAAGCTAGAATGAGTCTCTGGACCCGTAGGCCAGTATACAGATTTTTGCTGCCCTGAGGCTTGGGGTAAATGGAGAATCACTACTGCCAGTCTCCAAAAAGCAATGAGAACTGGTGGTGCGTGCTGGCCGTCTACCAACAGACAGCAGCATCCCGCGATGTTTCAGAGGGGCAACTGAAAAGAGCATCACAGTTTGGAAATGGAGCAGGGGTAGCAGAAGAACTGTATTTGCACACATCAGGATTCATGAGAAAATTGCTGGAAGATCTCAGACCGTGAATGGCGGAAACCTTCAGTTTTATGCCTGGTCTTTGGCGCCTTATGTTTCCCTGGGATCTTAAACTTTATTGTTAATTCTTTAGAGGTTTTCATGGGAGTTAGTTGTTTAAATAAGAGCATCTCCAATATTAGTGGCTGGTGATCCAAATCCAGTTACAATTAAGCTGATGGATGTTGGTATATGCTAGATTCATGACTGCTCCCTGCCCCTTCCTTGAGAGGGGGGAGGGGGGAAAGGGAAACACCGCATGCCTCCTCCCCCCCACCGCCCACCCCAGTGCTTGACTCTTTCTTACCTCTAAGTGGAAATAAAATCTAGATGTGTTGGAGTCCCTGAGAAGTTCCTGCAATCAAGAGCAAGACTTTGTAATAGTGCTGCAAATGTGGGGCAACATCTGTGGAGTACAAACAAATGCAGCACTTGGGAAAGAAAGAGAACTTCCGGCTTGCAATAAATGTCCCCCATCTGCATTGCTCCTGCTCTTTTCTTACCTTGCTCTATCAGAGCACGGGCTTCTTTGACACCAGAAAGTACCAGTATTGACTCCCTGGTACTGCAGGCATAATGACTGTCCGTCAGTTCTTTGGTGGTGGGGGTTTTTTTTGGCAGGTAAGGTTAATTTGCAGCATCCTGTTCCTATTCCTGGCTTCTTGGATTGGGATTATTTCAAATTCTAATGCAGATTTACCAATTTGTTCATGAAAAAATTGGCATGTTTCAAGAGACAACCATTGTATTAAATGACTATCTGAAGAAAAATACAGGCCAGTAAGCATGTGCAGCACTTTACCTGGAATATATTGCCTCGGCACTTAAATCCGTCCCCAATGTAGTTTTGTTTGCAGGTGCAGGTCCTTTCTGTCAGCTCAGTGTCGTTACAGATCGCAAATTCACTGCAGCCTCCATTATTCTTGTAAGATCAAAATTTGAAATATTTAATTCCTTCATTACCAGGTGTACAAAAGAGTCCTAGCTCATCATGTTTTATCCTGTGTATGTACTTTAGAAAGATCTAATCCCAACAGCTTTTTGAAACCGGGTCTTACTGGAACTTCTGATGGTGTATACTTTCTTGCAAACAATAAAGAACATTTAAGATTCATAAGAAATAACTCTCCTTTTATGCGGCAGATGTAGTTTTGATTCCCTCCTTATATCTTTATTTCACAGTGCTGTAAGTGTCCAAAGGATTTCTAGGCAGGTTTCATGCTGAACCTTGGGGATAAATCTTGGCTGTTCTGCCAAGGCAGTGTTGGCATACACTGAAGGGAACTATTTACAGCTGTAAATGGCTTTTATGGTGCCAGGAGGCTGGATTTTTAGAGGAGCGTTAGCATGGGACTGTCTATTGTTCTCTGTCTGTCTGATGGCCCAGGCCAGCTGGAACAGGGACCTGCCATATGTGCTCTCCTCTAAAACATCTCCTGTCTGCCCCCAGGTGCACCACCAGTGCAACCTAAGGTTTGGAGCAGCAGATGCACCTCGCCCGGCCACCTGCTCCAGGAGGCTTTCTGTGCTAAGGGTAGATGTTCCTCATCCAGAAGCAGCATGCTCGGGTGCAGAGCTCTGCCCAGACACAAGGGAGTGCTCCCCAGTTAGCACCTCATTTTGCAGAAACACACTTCTATCCTGGACTTGAGAGCAAATCAGGAAAAACTGAGAAGCCAGCTTATTTTTATTTCCTTGGGCTTTTTTCATGGTGTCCTTTCTGCTGCTGGTCATCTCGGGGATCCTGTCCCATGGGCCATGAGTAGGAACAGAAGGTCCTTTGGGAACTACCAGCAGGGCCTGGCTTGACAAGCCATGGTGAGTACTGGCTGTTAAGTAGTGCATTTGGACACAATTGCTATTTATTTGGGTAGCTTTAGGTGGACTGTTGGCAATCTTGAGTTTATCATAGCTTCCTCTGAAGCTTTCCTGCACAGAGGTTGGGCCATAGTGAAGCCATGTTAGCCTTTCTTTTTTTTTTTTTTTTAAATATATATATAATTAGTCCGGCATAATTAGTCAAGTGGAAGAAGAGTTGCTGGAAGAAGGCATAAGAAAAAGCAAAAACATACGAAATCACAGGAAGCAGTGGCTTGTAACTTTGAGCTCCCTCCTCCTCCAGCTTCTGTTTTTGCTCTTGGTCTTTCATCTCTGCCACCTTCCAAGGTTAGAGAAACTGCTGACGGGCCAGGCCGGGAGGGTGAGAATTACTGTCACTACACTTGGAGCACGAAGGATTAATGTGCACGGGAGGGTGGATGTGTCTCTGCTGCAGCTTGCCAAGAAGCAGAGCGATGTGGCTGGTGCAGGGCACCATGGTGCTTGCAAACACGTGGCTTGCAGTGTGTGAGCTGGCTCATGCAAAACGTATGTGGCTAGTTCTCAGCCTGCAGTGATAAGTGAGGGACTGGATGAGGAATGCCATGGGAAACCCTGCATTGTGTGTTGTGGAGGCAAACAGTTTCTGTGGAAAATATATATATATTTTTAATTTATTTTTAAACCTCCTCCTCAAGAGAGGTTTCCATCCTCTATTTTTTTTAACCATTTGATCCAAGTTGTTTAAATGTCTTGCCTAGAAGCCGCATTTTTTTTTCCCCATGGTAAGTGAAATATTGGCAAGCCCCCTGGGTCCCAAACACAAATTTAGGTGGTGGCTTTTTATAAAAATTCTAGCAATGACAAAAAAATCCACTGAGAAGATAGGACATTCACTTTACCACTACAGACTGTGGTCTGTTTCTCTAGATCTGAAGTTTTGTGGCTTTTTTGGGGGGTGGGGGGGCTGGTGTTTTGTTGTTTGTTTTTGGGGGGTGTGTGTGGGGATGTGTTTTGGTTGTGGGGGTTTTTTTGGTTTTTTTTTTTTTTTTCCTAGGACTCCATGATGAGTCCAGGCCCTCACTTGTATTATATCCAGGCTGTGGTCCAGGAAAAGCCCTTACTGCATGTGTAGTTTCTAAAACAGTGAAGGCACTAAAGCGTGTACTGAACTATGCACATTTAAAAATTAGCTAAGTTAACCTAAGTGGATTCTGGACATAGAAGGTCCCAGAACTACCCATCTGAGTTTTGAAGGCATATGAAACCCAGAATGTAATGTTTACGACAAATCCTGAAATGAACACTCACGTGTGAACACAGACTGATATACGTGCATCTTTTGCCATCTCCAGAGTATCCCTTCAAGCAATTACATACTGCCTGCAAAGCAAAAACAGAAAATGTGCATACGTGGAAAGATGTTTGACTTTTTTCAGCACGCTTATATTTAATTTACTTTTTTTTTGCCAGGTTATTTCATAGCGCTATGGCATACATATTCTCTCCTGCAGCAGTTTCTTAGCCAGCTTAAGCAGGCATAGACTGAGATTGGGGAATAATAATTTCCGGGAGGTTCTATCTGCCCTTTCCCTGCCTATCCATCTCTCATCTCTCCTCTGTTGTTCTGGTTATTTGAAATGAACCCTCTGGCACCTGCACACAGTCATCTTGCTGATAAAACAGACTAAACCCCTAATTTCCTTCTCTCATTTTATTTGGATAGGTTGGTATTCCCCCCTCTTCTCTTCCCTTCCCCTGTTTTTTTCAAGTGATGAAACATACCTTCAAAACACACTTGGAATTGTGTCCTGATGCTACTGACAGCTTCCCGTGCAGGGGTAGTGCATTTCACACTTATGTCACAATTACTGCTTTGCACTTGCAGTTACCACAAGGATGACAAATTAACATGGCTGCAAAGAAATGACTTATTTTCCTCTCCAGTTCACTGCTTAATGGTTCTCAATTTAGAATTCACATTTAATATATAGGAGATTGAACATTCAAGGGGATTTCTGCAGCAGAAGTAAATCTGGTAGGCAGCATAATACATAAACAACTGCTACCCGGATGACTGAAAGCACTACAGAAAGCAGACTAATTTCTGTCCTGTAAGTTTAGCTCTGCTGCAATGAGATTTTGTAGTGGAGGTTATTATTGCTTTGATGATAACTGTATTCCCATGGGTAAGGAAGTGCGAGTAATCATATTGTAGCTACTACTTCTAACCCCAGTGAGGGCATATGGAAGAAAAAAGCTGTGACCCGTCTCATCTGGAGGGATGGGGAAGGGGTTAAGCGGCTCTGTGCTCCCACGAGAAACGAATTGACTTGCCAATGACAGTCAAGGCAAAGAGTTAATTGATCGGCACTGGCAAAAAGGGCTGATGGGGTTATTGCCCCTCTAGTCCCTGGACCACTGGAAGGCGGGAGGTGGCCTCTGACTCTTGGTTGCTGTTTCTTGCATTGCTCCTGAAGAAGTCCTGTTGTGCAGGGCTCACAGGAGGATTACAGTCCTGCTGATAACCAATATGAAACTGTAGGGGGATGGTAAGAAGTGCTGTAACCAGGAGTTCAGCTTCTTCCGAAACTGTTAGAAAAATAGAAACGCTAATCTGTGTCACTTGACCGTCTGGGCCAATTTGCTTCTCCTTTGCCCCCTATTCTTTTTATACTGCTTTCACTTTGGAGAGTATGGGGTGCTTCTGCATGGGAGATAAAGAACAGCAGAGGAGTGAGTAGATGCCAGTAAGCCGTGGTCCCTATATGAGGGCTATGATTCAGGCTGCTTTGTTTCCTTGTGCATACATTTGAGCTATGCTGGGAGAAGGGCTACGCTGAAATAAAATTTTTGCATGGACAGTTTCTATAACAATAAAACAAACAAACATTATCTGGCAATACTGTTAAACTGACATGTTTTCGCATCAAAACCTCCCAAAAGAGAAAAACAAACACTTGAAACAGCAAAACACTTCTTTTCTCTCTACTTCTGGATTTCTCTTACTGAAATTAATTTTTTCATGTTTGTCCACACTCCCCCTCAAATACCTATAAACATATACTCTTCAGAATTCTTGTTACAAAATCCACTTTTCCATTTAAAAACAAAGTTGAGATGGGGAAATCTTTCTTTACCCAACTGTAGACAGTTGGCCAGTCTTATTTTTCAGCACTGACGAAGTACTCACTTGATTGGGTCCAGTCTGCGTGCATTCTGCATTTCTATCGCATCCGCCATTGTTCTCCAGGCAAGGGTTGATTTCTTTACGAAACAGAAAGAGTGTAATAAAAAAAGAGTGACTTCTGAAAACCCAGGAAGGGAGTGTTTTAAGTAAAGCATACTAGAAAGGCAGATTTATGATGACTGTGAATCAATGAAACTCATTCCCTTAGCTACTTAATACCTCGGTCTAGGTCTTGGTGAAGGCTAAAATCCTGCTGTCAGCATTTCTAAAACTATACCTGGGGAGGTATGGTACCACAATGTCTAAAAGTCTTAAATATTGTAATGGTCAAAGGACTGTGAGTGCATCAAGCTGCTGAAGATGGGGCTATCCCTGTTGAGAAGTAGATGTTTTTTAAGAAGCTCTGGTGTTACACCACGCTGCTGTGGTTGCACGGTTCGCCAAGTAGGATCAACCACGTGGCACTTAGAGTTGCCTTTGGCATCAGGGTCTAGATAGTATCAGGAAACTGCACTTCTGGGTCGTATTGGGAGAATGATCCTCCATCTACAGGAAAGCTCACTCCTGTAGCTTCCCTCCTTGTGATATAGAAGGCATTGCGAACACTTACCGAGGCAGACTATTCCATCTCCTGTGTAGCCAGCATTGCAGACGCACGCTCTATTGCCAGGTGTTGTTCTTCTGCACTCTGCTTTGGCAGAACAGCCACCATTGCTGGTCTCACAAGCGTCAATAGCTGAACAGTGACAACAACCCAGATTAAAACAGTGTGCTTAAATGGCTTTTTGCTTTTCAGGTTAAGATGTGTCTAGCTGCTAAAGGGATTTGCTAACATTTCCTGAACACAGAACCTTTCTAATTTAAGAGGCCATAGACTTCGTTAGTGCTGGATATTTAGTACATCTTACTTATTACAAGAGAAAAAGCTGAGAAGATGCTTCTAGCCTGGAAGATATGAATTCATCCAGGATGGACTTTCAGTACCTTCCCATCTTCTGATTCTTCCCATTCCAACCAAGTACCAGAAAAGGGATCTTCATGTTCTTCTCTAGATCAAATGGCCATTTGAAACTTCCCCTTAGTCTGCTTTTTGTTTTTTTTTTTTTTTGCATACAGATCAAATGGCCTTCTTTTTTGGGAGGTCTAGTGTGTAATACCACCTAGACTCCTCCTGTGACAAAAAGTCCTGATTGTTATTCATATGGATACATGTGCTGTTTCTGAAGCTCTGGAGGAGTAGGAGGCTGGCAAATTGAGCTTGCTTGGGTTACCCCAAGAGCAGGAGGGAGCCTTTTCTGATCTCCAGCATGAATCAGATGAGCCCAAATATTGCTTTAGTTTTTGCCTCACATGACCCCAATTTGCTGTTTCAGCAGTTGTACCAGCCAGACTGGGGAGATGGCTTGTCCTGTAACTGGTTTTGGCTGTGAATCCTGTATAGGGGAATAAAGCAGAGCAACTATGGGTGACCTGTGTCACCCAGCTCTTCCTGCACATGGGGAATTTCCCACCAGCAGATTAAAATGGATTTGGTTGATTTGTGCCAGAAGAGAAAGTGAAAGCAGCCAGAGTGTTAAAATCTTGGATTAGGACACTGCCAGCCATTTTAAGTAGACAGATACGCTTCTGTTCCCAAGAGAATTAGTATTTTAATCAGTTTAAGATTAAGTAAAACAACTGTAAAATTAATTACAATTGCTGTAGCCGGAAGCAGTCTGTTTTGTAAGTCTGGATATCCCAGACTCTTGGAGGGACACCTAGGATAAGCTTCTTGTAGCCCTTTCTGAGGGTCTCTCGGATCTCTCTTGTCTAAAGAAGTTGATTTTACCACCCCCGAAATCTGTTCAAGTTTAGAAGCCTGAGGAAATGGTAGCGTTATACAACTTCCAATAGCTGGAAGTGCTATTGTACCCTGAATTGGCTTCTCTTCACTGGGCTTTGTTGGGAAAAGGAGTAAAAGTCATAATCCAGGTTTCATTACTCTGCAAACAATAGGGCCTGGGTTGTGCACGGCATGTTCCCTTTTCTCTGGTCTCCCTTAGCACAATGCCCCACAACTTGGAGATTTTGAGCCTTTTGTTTGCTATGAATCTGCACCTGTTGGGCTCGTATTTGTTTTGAGTAAACTGGCAGTAATTCTTTCTTTTTAACTGGTGCGTAGGGAAGTGCTCATCTCTCACCAGCTCCACAGTGACCACAGAGTGTTTCAAGGGTGTGTTTTTTCAAAAGGGAAGAAACAAAAGTCTACTTGCCTGTGCAGAACGTCCCGTTGCCCTCGAACCCAGCTGCGCACTTGCAATAGGCAGTGCCGTTTGATAGGAGAAGGCAGCTAAAGAAGTAAAAGGGGGGAGATGACGTTAAAAAAAAAAAAAAAAAAGAAAAAAAGAAAAAAGTAAGTCTTCTGTACAGCACTTGTTTTTGTGTCTTGTTCCGAAGGTAATGTCGCATAGAAATAACAAGGCATTTAACCATATGGTATGATGTAGTTGCAACCATAAAAATTAACTTAGTCACACCAAGCTTTCAAAATGTATTTTTGATGTATTAAGTAAAAATGCACTCTTTGGCCATCAAGTGTTGTCTTTTCTCAAGCAGAACTCCAGAAATTGAATGCCTGTTCATCCAAAAACTGTGCACAAACTTTTGTTTGTGTGCACGTGATTTATAGAGGGATGCGGCAGAAATGATATGCCAGGGTGGGAGCCAGGCATCTGAGTCCCCTGGGTTCAAGTTTGGGTTTTTTGGATGGTTTGGCCTTCTGTATGCAAGCATGGGTTTACTGCCCCATGAGCTCTGTATAATATACGGATTGCTTGCTGGTGTCACTGAGGGACACCACTTGTACTTACCCACTCCTGCTATGCCTGCACCTATCCTTGTACCTACAGGAGTGCAGCAACGGATGGATAAGGCTCAAGAGAAAAACCGTCAGTCTTGACGTCATGTCATGTGTGGGAACCCCCTGAGCAAATTTGAGAGCAGATTTTTGCCAAAAGTGCAGTAAAATATCATTGCTGTGAACTGCAGCTCACAAACACGCTGGGGGGAGAATGGCCTACATTTGAGAAAAAGGGGCTTTGCCCCTCTAGTTTCTCTGCTCCTACAGAAGAGCTGTGGCTGAAAATGAGGAGTCTTTTCAGCCACTTTTCTTTGTTCTTTAAATGTCTTGGATAACGTAAATCTTGTTGTCTGGTCAATGATGGGGTGCAGATGCAATTTAGTAAATATCACAGTGGGGGTGATTCGCTCCTTTGAAAACTGCTTAGTGTCCCGATACTGGTACTGGACCACTGGTGGCATCTTTTCTTTTTTTTTTTTTTAAATGTTTTTATGTGAAGAGGAGAGCTGTTTCTTGTCAAATGCAGCCCGTTCGTGAAGTCCCTTGTGCTGATGGCATTTCTCAGTTATATGTGTGGTGGTGGATGGGGGAAATAGGAGGGACAGATAAAGCCCACCTCAGAATACCACCTTTGTGATCAGCCTTGCCTTGCCTTCTTGTTCTCTTTAGTGCCACAGGCTCCATCTCTTTGTATACTGTGTGGTAGGATGTCTCATGGGAGTTTCTTTTTCCTCCCCACAACATCTTGTTTCTCCTTTTAACATGCACATTTTGAAAGTTTTGGCCTATTTACTGAATATGTTACATTAACATCACCCCTTGTCTCTGTGTCAGAAAACAAAAGTGTTATCTGTGCTGCTGAGAAGTCTTCATAAAGAGCAAGATGGACTGGACTATGCTTTTTGCTTGTAAATGGTCCCCTTTCTCTCCCCCCTCCTCCAAATAAGTGGATTTCATGCATACTTAGCGCTGGTATGGCATGAGGCATTACATGCGTCGTCTTTGATTTCTGCAAGAGGAAGAAAAATCAAAAAAACAGGAATCAGAACCTTTTGGGCCAAGACCCTTCTAGTTTCCTAGTCTTTTGCTCCCACCATGCAGAGCTGCAGTCTGTTACGAGTTCTGAACCAGACAACCGCTCTCTCAGTCTGTATAGAGACTCAATCTGTATAGATCAGTTGTGAGGAAGAGGCATGTAAACAAATCGCCAGGAAAACATTTCACCTGTTGACATTTGTCTGTTTTTACTCTGCTAAAAGGGTTTTGCTAGTTATCAGTTTAATTATATAAGTGTAGGTTTCCCAAAGGAACTGAAATTTGCTCAGATATAGTAACTATAGCAACTCTTCAACTATAAAGTTCATTTCATTACTATTTTTTCCCTAAGCAAATTTAAAACAGATATTGTATGCTATTATTAATGTGCTTATACACTTATTTATTTTATTCTGTTATACATAGAGTTCTAAAAGACTTATGTAATACATTTTAATTATGTCTAACTAAAATACAAGTTTATTGGATATAGGAGCTGTATTAAATCAACACAAAATGATTTATTTGCTAATTATTTTTTATTGTATTAGCAAGTACATAATTTAATATCATCCAATGTTGTATAGCTGAATCAACTTACTGAAGCGCTTGAGAGGCTTTTGATCAGAGGATCAAAATGTGCTAAGTAACTGCAAAATATATAGCCTTAACAAATGGCATATTCTTTTGGGACAGATACAGGGTGATATAGTTAGGGAATTAGCTAAGTAAGGCATTTCAGTCTCACCAGCAGTATCTCAGCTGGCTCTGTGTTAAAATGGTAATTAAGTGCCATAGCATACAAGTGTCACCTGTATTTCTCACTGCATGTGGAAAGCTGTTGGATACCTGGAAGTACACTGGGATCTGATCATGGCTGTAGTTCTGGCATTTCCTGAAATTCTTACTTCTCTTGCTAAGAAAAAAAAAAGGAGGGGACACTCACCGGTCTCACATGTCACTCCTCTCCAGCCAACGTCACATTCACAGGATCCATCCCCGTCGATCCCGCTGCTGCATTTCCCATGGACACAAGCACATGCTGCAGGGAGAGATGGGAGGAAACTACTGTCCCTGGGCAGGGTAGCAGCGTGCACAGCAAGGCAGTGAAGGGAAGGAAGGGCAGGAGGGATGGCCCAGGTGTCTTCTGCTGATGGCACCTTCTGCCCTAGGCTATTTCAAGAAATACTTTGGCTTGTGCCTATTGGCTTCTACCTACAGCATAAATCTAAATTCAAAACACACTTATCTTTCCTCTCTTCCCAAATACAGGGACTGAAACTGTATTTTAATGGTAAAGCATGGTGAAAAAACAGCGCTAGAGAGGATTATTCTTCATGCCCGAGTAGGAGGCACCATCTCCAAACAAGGGATCGGAGGGAAAATACCATAAGGGGGAAAGAAAAGGGGTTAACGAAGTTTTTAAGACTGGCCTATTACCCTGAAATTGATGTGCCTTCCCAGGACCTAGAATGGACGTGGTTAGATCTAAGGGGAAGGTTTTGACATCTGACGAGAGGAGCGAAGGTGCCTGTGCAGTTTGGGGGTGCTCAGTACCTTGATCACAGTTGCGGCCGTATTTGCCTTCGACGCAGCTTTCGCAGGCGGTGCCCACAAACCCCTCTCCGCACTCGCAGGCGCCTGTGCCGTTGATGCCATCCAGGCAGACACCGTTTCCGAAGCAGGCATTCCCTGCTTTCCCTGGGCAGAGCTGGCACTGCTGCCCGAAGAAACCTGCGCAGCACTCCTTCGTCTGGAAACCCAGAAATGCTGTGCTGAGGGTCCGGGTAGGGAACATGGCAGCAAGCATGTGGCTGCTTGGTGTCATTTCTTGGGACTGCTGCTGGCTGGAGGTGAACTGCAGACCTGGATTTTTAGCAGCGCTAAAAATAGCTGGTCTCTGGCCACGCTTCTTACTGTGCCAGGGCTCAGGCTGTCACTCCGAGTCCTTGGTGGGACCCGCCACACCGGGGAAAGGTGGATGGGGTTGCTAGGGGAAAGCATGGGGTTACCCTCCCCAAATCTCTTCTCCCTCTGCACCCCATCGGCTCCCAGCCATAAGTGGCCTTTAACCTTCCAAACTCTGCTGCATCCAGAATAAAAAGCCTGTAAAAATGTTGTCAGGGATCGCCTTGAGGTGCTGCATGTGTTTAGTGGGGATCACGAGGAGGGTGAGGCTCAGGGATGAGGGCTCCTGGCTTTTACTGCGGCGGAACCGCTATACTCACAATGACTGTTTTCGCACACTTTGGTTGGCACCCGATCTGGATGGTGTACAGTCTCATGTTGTTTTCCGAGAGGATGCAGTATTTCCTCTCCCCTGCCTGAACACAAATCGGAGAAATGGTTCCACTTTATAAGTAATGCTGATTAGCTACTTTCAAATGTTGTTAAAAAATGGGATGTTAATTTTATGCGTGCTGTGCGCTGACTCACACATTCACAGTGAAAATGAAGGAAATACTTTTAGAAATAAAAATCCATTAGCTAAATGATTTTTGCTAGCGAACATATGATCAATTTAAATCAGTGCCCTGTGGCATTTTAAAGATGTGTCTAATATTGCCTTTGCTCTGAATTAAGCAGATTTTTTTTCCTGAAGTTTGACAAACTTTTTTTTTTTTTTTGCCCCCTGACACATTTTCAAGTCTTCCTAATTATTCGTGGAAAACTGGGAGCCAAAGTTCTGCAAAAACAGCTGTTGAAACTTTATCTTCCAGGTCTGGACCCAGTTGGGAAAGACTGCTTGCCAAAGAAGGCTTGCCAGTCTTATTGTACACTCGTTAGGAGACTGAGATAAACATCTAGCCACTCATTGTCAAGGAAATGTTAATGTTTTTGAGTTTTACCCATGTGTAGTTCAGTTTGTCTTTGCCAGCCAATTACTTTAGTGGGATGGATGTGACTTGATCTGTTTTGAAATCCTATTAGTGGCATAATTAATTAAATAGAAAAAAATAGAAAGGAAAATATGCTTATATAATCCCAACAGAAGGGCTTTCCCAGAGAAATTTAGATGCCAAGAAACTCTAGGCCCTATCGTGGTTGACAGGGACCTGCTAAGTATCTGCAGTTCTTGCATCTGGATCTGGGCATCTGGAGTCTCTACAATCCCCAAGTCTCCTTGTGACCGTAACTCGTAGCACATTGCTGGGGACAGGCTGAGTTTACCCTTCTGTACATCTCTGATTTGAAGGGCTAAAAGCCGCTTCTGTAATTCCTCCTGTAGCAGGCATTCTCCAGACCATGCTCAGCTCCCTCAGTCTTGCACGGTAGAGGTAACCTTTGCAGTGAGAGGACCCTTCAGTTGTCCCAATGCATCTGAATGAATGAAACTGATCTTTCACGGGAAAACTATATTTAAGCTGCTCATGATTCTGCTGCTCTGCTTCCAGGGTGGATTGAGTCTGTTGACTGTCAGTAATGCATGCAGCAGGCTGAAGTAACTACAATGACTTTTATTGAAACCGACACAATTATATTAAAAAGAGGATTGAATACATCTATGCTTAGTTCTGATTAAAAAAAACAGATTAGCATTAATGATGAATTACTTACTATTTCTCTTGTTCCTGGGGGACAACTTGATGGCTGCGAACAAATTCTGCACTTTTCCTTAAGCAACACAAATGGGAAGTAGTTAGCAAAGAGTGTGTAATGCTGCAGACAGGTTGTCTAACAGAAAAATGTGTAATTTCCAGCTACGTTTCTAAAGCTAACCCATAGGGTGAGTCAAGGTGCATAGTCAGGATAACCCCTTTGGTAAAGGTGCTGAGGGCAGCTGGACTGCTCAGCAAGGAAGAACATCCCTACTAGTGGTTCTGCAGGGATACCCCATGGGAAGCCTTCTCCAAAAGAGAAGGAAAGGTCTTCTAAATATTTCACTTTGCTCTTCTAAAGCAATGCTTCCCAAAGGCCTCCCCGTTGAAAGCACAATAAGAAGCAAATCCTGAGCTTGGATGTAGTTTGCCTGTGGCACAATGGCAACAGCAGTTTGGAAATGGAAAATTCACACAGTGTATGTGTCCTATGCCGTATGTGTGTGCGAATCATTTTCACATGTAAGGTCAGTTTCTGCAAAATGCTTAGGTAGCTGTTGTACTTAATACACAATGCTTAATATTATTTCTGTTTAGCTAAATATGTACTAAGTTTTCGTAAGGCTTAAATGAATGTTTAAGTGTGGTGCTGCATTTGAACATAGCAGGGAAAATAATTGTGCCTGGGAAAAGAAGGCAGGCAGTATGTGCAAAGCCTTCTTAGCACCAGAGAGAGTAAAGCTGGGCGAAGGCCTTGAGGGAAATACACTCAAATATGGGACTGTATCCCAAGGAAAAGAATTAAGCTGCAAAAGTTCATGCCTGTTAAATTTGCTCTAACTGACGAACAAGTCTCACTCTGTCTTCCTTGCCTAGTTCGTTGCATGCCCCATAAAAAAGGTAGGTGCACTGCCTGTTTGCTGTCCTATTTGACTCACTCAGGAGAAAAGACAAAGGAAACCTTTCTCTGCCAGGCTGGGGAAACCACATCCTATTCTTTAAAGGAATGTAAGCCCATTTGTGTTTCATATGTAGAAAGAACAAAAGAGGGAGAATGCTTTACTGGGAGAGCAGGAGGAATTCATGTGTATGTGCAGTAGTAACCTACACTGGGAAAGAAAATAAAGATTTTTCCTAACTAAAAAATATTTTATTTTCCAGGTTTTCTTTTCACTTGTATAAACAAGTGGCCTGGCTAAGAAGATGTGTTAGAATAGTGCATTACTATTATTTTCTGAAAATTAAAGCTCAGGAATTGCTTATTCCTGTACTACTATGATTACGTTTTATCTAGGCTGTCAGTACACTGATTGCAGGGTCAAAACAGTCTTAATAGATGCTAAAACTCTGGTAGGAACATCCTTTGTAGAAAATGCATGCATTCCATATGGGGAAATACAGTGTCATGTATCCTGTAGATTTTAGATGTGTTTGGCCATACAGCTCTTTAATGGGCCTCAAAATTCTATATAAACAGAACCACTTACAGTGATCACGGTGTCATTGATATCACATCTGTTCTTCTGGATTTCCAGGACTTTTCCCAAACCATGAATAATTCCTTTGTCTGTCGCAACGTTTGTGTAGCTTATAGGCGCATCATTTATGAATAGCTGCAAAAGAAATGCAGTCAGTTAGAAAGCGGCCCAGCTGTTTGGTAGCAATGTGGCAGTAGTAGCAGGTGAAAGAAGGAGCAATGCACAAGTCTCACGTCAGAAAAAATGGCAAACGTAGTTAACTTCAAGCATGTGCTCACATACCAGTTGCTGCATTTACGATCTTCCCTGGGCTGGAGTGCATGAGATGACTTGCAGCCTGTTGAATTTTCTTAGCAACAGGGTTTGGCAGAGCAGCTTTTTCTGCCGTGAGGTGTGAAGGTAAAGGGTTTCAAGAAAGAGATGAAGGCAAGCTAAGAGCTGGGTTTGCTGTCTGTGGGGCATGAGGGGCTTCAGGGAAGACCTCCCAGCAGCTGCTCCTTCAAGTAAGACTTTCATCATCTCACTGCTACCCCACACTCCCCTTGTGACCTCACCAGCAACAACCCCACAAGCAGATGTTTCTTCCAACGCTCTGCTGTGGGCAGAGGAAACAGCAGGGCTGAAACTGCCTTGGTGAGAAGCTTTCTGTTCTCCTTTGCCTCTGCCCAGAGGACAGAGGAGAACCAAGTTCCCTTCCCGGCTGTGCCACAGAATTGGGTGTGCCTGATTTTTCCCATGAGTGGTGTTGAAAGGCAATTCATATTTGTTGCCAAGTGCTTTGAACTCTTAGGGTTGAAAGTGCAGTAAATCCACAGAAAATATAATTAATATTTTATAATTGGAGGCAGGTTTCTAATAGCTCTTGGAAGTCAGATTAATGACTGCTTTGTGATGCAGGCTTGTAGCTGCTAGAGATGCATGTCCACCACAGTAGCTTCTAAAATGCAATGCTGAATGGGAACAGTATAACTGAAATAAAATTCAGTCAAAGAGCCCTTCAAGGGTGACTTTGAATTAAGCAGGTCTGAGAGAGACGTTGTATTTGAGTGACGTCTTTTGTGGTGTTAAGTCCCAGAAGCTAATGTGGGGTGCACAGCTCTTTTAGACTGCATGTTAGTTTAAAGTTGAAGATGGGTTTGTGAAAAGCAGGAAACCTTTTTCTCTGACCAAGTGCAGAGAGCAGTACCTGGCTGTTGTGGAGGAAGAACCCAACCTGGTAGGAGAACCCTAGCATGGTCTCCCTGTGCATGCCGTTGTGCAGGTTGTTCTTTAGGAGCTTTTCATCCAGCACAATGTGATAGCGGATTTGGCCTTCATCCTGCAAACACATAATTAAATTCAGTTATGTGACAAGGCACGGAAAGTTCTTTGGGATAGCTTTTCCCACAAGGTATAAGCCAAACGTAGACTGCCTGAATTTAAGGAGAAGCTTCTCCAGCTGGTAGGTTATTTCATATTTCTTACTGTGGGAAGTCTACATTCCTGTCATAATGAAAATTTTGTTGACTGTGGGGAATGGAAGGTTATTGAACTGGTGGGACCCAGGTTTACTTGGGCCTGGTAGTGTCTCTTTCTGAGTATAGGATTGGCTGACAGATTCAGGGAAAAGTTAGTCAGGTGATCTTTTAGGACTCTGAACTTCATGAGTTCTTTTGACTTCAAAAGTTGCATATTCACGAATGCTTTTATAATATTCCCTGTACCCACTCCTTCTTCTTTTGGGAATACCTGAATAACCTATAGATGAATATTTACAGACATTTATAGGTTCATGTTTGTTGGTTTTTTTTAAATCTTTAAGGTCTTCTTCAGTCAATAAAGTGTCAGACCCACACCTGTTAATTGGAAAGTTTTCTATGCATTACTGCTAGAGTGTATTAATTTTTCATTGATGTGGTGAAATCATTATCTGTACATCAAAATTTTGTGAGGGCTTCCCAAGGCTTCTGCATCTTGTTCTGAAGCAGAGGACTCCCAGAGCATTCCCTGAGTTGGAGGAGGAATCAGAAGGGTGATGTGTTTGTGAGAGATTTGTAGATGTGAGAGAAGCTGGGGCATTTGGAGGGTTTAGGAGCTGCCTAACCAACAGATACAGTGCTGCTGCAGCTGTATGTCTTTGCAATAAAAGTTGCTTGTGGGAAATCCCATTGCCTGCTATCCCCTTGTTGTGAACATTCATACGTCTCCTTGCTCTTCGGCACCTTCACAAGTGTGTGAAAGCACGAAACAACCCCAGGTTGCAAGATTTGTGCTGTTGCGTGGCTTTGCTGTAGGGTGAAGTACTTGTCTTTATGTACCATAGGGTGGGACTCATGCTCATGCTGCTTTGTTTTCCATAGATTTGACAAAGAAATATTTGCAGGCAAGAAGGTAGGAATTAAGACAGATCTAATCTACTAAGGCATAGGCCTCCATCAGTGTCCAACCCTATTTAATCCTTCTGACTTGGATGCTTTGGGGGAAATGTTAACTCTCATGCATCTCCATTTCTGTCTTTAATCACCAGCAGCGTGAGAACAAAACCTTCCTTCCAGTGAGGCCAAGAAATGGGGTCTCTTCGCTGTGCTGAGCTCTTCCCTCTGTGGCAGAGTTCTCCCAAGGCGTTTTGTGCCGGGGATAAGGCTTACTCAAGGTTGACCTTACAGTTGTTTTCTGATTTTCTTTGTCAGATTGCCACACTAGGCAAGGTTTTGAGGATGGAAGAAAGACAGAAGAAACATTGGTATGTAGTGGAAGTGAAAGGGATTTCTGTGTGTGTGTAACCTGAATCCAATGAGATTGACGTCTTATGTGTCTCTCAAAGTTTGTTATAAATGCATCTTACAGCGATGTGGAAATGATGATGTCGTGTCACGAAACAACTAAAATAGCACTCAAAAGTCATTTGAGCAGATGTAGCTTGATTACACATGAATTCTTCTGGTTAGGTAGCACGTGGGACTTTTGCCGTGTGTCTGCCAGTTGGTGGTAGATGTGTTGGGACAAGCTGTTTGAACCCTGTGCTCCTCAGCTTCCTGGCTGTAAATGGAGACCGTGGAAGTAGGGACAGAGTGTGGCAGGGTAAATATTTATGGAAGAGGTAGGGAAGTATTAATGTCATTGAGCAAGTCACAGGCGAAGCCGCCTCTGCAAGGTGTGGCTCTTGGATACGTGAATTCAAAAGTTTCAAACCAGAGCAATTGCAAAGAAAGGTGCTGGGATGATGGAGGAAATTGGTAGTTTATCTTGGGAGGAGACCGACAGGATTGAGAAGGCTGTTTGGCCTTATAAATATGTCAGGGCACAAATGCTAGAGAGAGAAAGTTATTTCAGCTAAAGTATATTCCTGGCGTAAGAATAAAGGGATATAAACTGGCCAGAGGTGTGCTGTCAAAATAATATAAACTAGCTCTGGGCATGAGGACTGAGGTCGGCAGGGCAGGTGGGATGGACACGTCTGTGCCGGTGGGAGGAGCTGGTACCCAAGTCAGGCACGAGCCTGGCGTGGGGCTCCTGGGGAGGTGGGCAGCAGAGATGGGGTTTGCCCGCGGAAATTTTTCTAGCTAGGAAAATTTTGGAAATTTTTCTGAGCCCTGGGACTGGCCAATGGTACTTGTGAATTGGGATTAGAAATGGTCTGCAGAAAGTGGTTGGGCAATAGTACTCCGGCAGGAGTGACAAGGCAAGCATCTGGATAGTTTTAAGAAAGAGTCAGAATATTTTGTGGCATTATTAATCCTGGAGTTGTCAGTGATGACAGGTTACTGGACTTGTTCACCTAATAAACTCATTTTGGTGTTATTCCTGGTTATTCCTATACTGATCCTTGAAAAAAAAGAAAAAAAAGAAAGTTCTACTGATGCAATGTCTTGGATACTATCAGCATGGTTTTGATCTAGAGAAGGACAAACCCCAGAACAAATAGCTAGTCTTTTCCACCAAGCCAGGAAATATATGGGTGGATCTGTCCGTTCTCACCTCGTCTGGTGTTAAAAACAAAATCAAGCTTGCTGGATTTCTGGAAAACAAATCCCTCTTCCTATTTTTGTGTCCTTTCAATCCTTCTGCTTGAAACTGAGATGAGATACTGAGTTGCTAAGACAAGTCTTGTGAATAATACCTACCAGAGTAGCAGACTTTTTATCCCTTAGGTAATTTTCTATGGCATCGTTATTTGGGGCAAAGACTGTGTATGTGTTTGCAGCTTCTATTTCATTTGCCAGGTTGTATTGCTGTTGTGAAACACATAAAAAAAAATAGTCAGAATGAACACCGATAGTTTGATTCCAGTCCAAATGCAAACAAAACAGAGGACCACTTCTATTCTTAAAAGGATATGAAAGCTTACAATAATGTAGCCCCTGAAAATGGAGTAATCGGGCATTTGCTCCAGGCGGGCCAGCAGCCTCGGCATGACGGTGCTGCGGAGCGGGGTCAGAACCTGAAAAGGGAGCAAATATCCCACATCAGCACATGTGCACATGCTGTGGCTGCAGCTGCGATGATCCAATGCAGGGCAAAATGCTCTTCTGTGCAAATACTTTTTTCCAAGAGCTGTTAATTATTTTCCACTGCTCGTGGTGCAGAGGACCAAATCCTCCCTATGCTGCCGTATACCTTATCGATGACGTGTATGATCCCATTTGTGGATGCGATGTCGCCAGCCACGATGTGAGCGCCCTCGAGGGTGAGGTTCTGAAAGAGGGAGAGGAGAGAGGGTTTGCTTTTGCATTGTGGTGGTGACATTTGCTCAGTGGTTCATGCTGTAGATTTCCACACCTTCCCAACCACTTGCCTAGGGATCCACCATGACTCTGCTCGCTCACAGACTGGCAAAGCCATGGGGTTTTTGCACTGAGGTAGTTACTTGGGGTAGGTGTGCTCACCCCCACCCCATGGCAGGATGAGCTCCTGGGACAATTCACATGCTCCTATGTCTGTGCAGCTTTGAAGGACCCCACTCATGATTTTTTTACCTTGGGGCATGGAGCCGGGGGATGGGTGGGGAACTTTTCTTTCCCTTTGTGGGGATGAGGTTCTTAAATATGCCATATGCATTTCCAGAAAATCCTCCTCAGAATATGGAGTACTAAATGAAAAGGCTGAGGGGGAAGAGCTGTCAGCTGTAGTTATTACCATTAAAAATACCTTTGGGTGGTGTGGGGTTATCGAGTTGCACATGTGGATATGTGCATGGTATCACTGCTTCCTCTTACCTTCCCAGTTCCCTAAAATAAGTTATTGGGTTTCCTTGATGCTCTTTGTCTTAAATTAGTTCACACAGGCTGCTCCAGGCAGGGACTGTGCTTCCGCTTGGCTACGAGACAGTCCAGTGTTTGCAGCAGCTACTGGGACATTAGGAATAAAAAATACTGTGGACAAATTTTAGCTAGGTAAAGTGGTGGAAAAAATCAAGTTAATTTTTCTCCCGGAGGGCCTGATCTATTCCTTTAATTTTATGACATGATCTTTTCTTAAATACAGGTACATTATGCCTGCACAGGCGTTATGTCTGTGGTCTTGTAACGCAAGAGAGTTGGTGTCAGTGGTGATGAGGGTTTGGTGTATGATACCACAGTGGTTTGCAGGTCATCTCACCCCATTTTCTTTAGACAAGTGTAGGAAGTTGCTCTGTAGAGATGTTGGCAGCATGTCAGAGGATGATAAATTCTGGAAATCAGCAAAGCTGTAAGCTCCTGTCAATACATGATACCTAAAGGAAATTAACTGGATTTCAAAGTTGTGTATTTTCTCATTTTTTCCAGATAAATATGCTTAGTGTGTCTAAAACTATGGTTTAAAGCAGGAATTGTTTGTACAACGCCTAGTTCAACTATGTTCTGATCTTAGCTTGGCTTTTAAACATTTCTGACATAATACAAGTAATGTCTTTATTTTCAGTGGAGTTGTTACAGAGATTTACCACTGTAACTAGAAGGGGAATCCTGTGTCCCTCCCTTAAAAATGTAAGAGCTGTCTTGCTTTAGAGGCTTCAAACCAAAGTCTTATTTGGAATGGAAAACATTTCATTAAAAAAACCCCAAACCCAAAACCTTAAACGTACTTCAGTAGAGTTGGGATGTTACTCTTTGACATCCAAAAGGCTTTCTCATCTTCATCCATGTTTTCAATTGCTTGAAGAGAAGGCACGAGGACAGTTAGGTTTGAGGTGGTGGACAATACTGAGTTTATCTCAGCCTCCTGCATGAAAGTAAAGAGTGTAAAATAATTCATCCTGAGGATGATCTATAAATAGCAGCTGGTGACTTTTTAGCAAGGTGGAGTACGTGACGCGCTTTGTGACCAGCCTGGAGAGGAAAAACTATTATACTGAGCAATGACTTGAATGAAAGTACTTAGAGCTGTACAAAAATGGTAAATGAGTGTCTATTTTTTGCAGAATAGATTGCCAGCATTTAAAGGGCAGAAGCAATGTTTAGGTCAGAATTGTTTTTTGTTATGAAATGCATAAGCTGCCTCCCACAAAAGTGAGTCTGTCTCATGGATTCTATTTTATGCACTTGAATGTTTTAAAAAAATAATTTAAAAAATCATGGTGATAAATACTGCTGGTTACAGACAACTTCAAGTAACCTGGTCTTACAGAGCACTGCATGCTATTTAATAGATAGAAGGGTTGTGAACCATGAAATAAGAAACCCATGTAGCACAATGTTCCCATTTGGAATAAGACTATTTAACACAGCTGGGATTTTTAAAGATGTCCAAGGGATGGCTGTGCCCACTAGCACTGCAGTGGGGCTTGCTGCTGACAGCTCTAATTTTAGAGAGGGGATGTAGGCTCTGTAGCATGCATGGACTGATTCATCTTCTATATGTTTGTATCTGACTTAAGGATGGAGAGAGCCTCCACTGGAGAGGATTTTTCCAGTTATGTGGATTTTTTTGTGGCATAGAAAAAGGAGAGCTAAAGATTAGAAAGTGATCTTGCTGAAGATGTGGTTCTCCAGACTTTTCACAGGCTCCACAACTTGCCATTTTTGATTCTGCAAAACTTGAGGGAGCAATACGATCTCGGGTTCTACCTTTCTGCAGCTGGTATGCTGCCTGGAAGCTGGCTTGTTTTTGGATAGTCCTTCAATACCCATACTGGGTTTTAAGTCAAGAAGGGAATTGGCTCCCTTAAATAGCTGGGAATTTTGTCTCTGTTAAGATCATCTTTCTTTCTAGCCGTCATCACTGTCACCTTCCAAATATTTAAATATAGAAATAGCAACAGACATCCGTTTCTCATCCTTCCTGACCAGCAAGAAAAATATTTGGTTATGAAAAGTGGTAAACATCACATTCCTGCTCAAGTATGAAGTTAAAAACCCCACAGATGGATATACCTCCCTATTTTGCTCATGTTTGTAGTTACCATTATTTAATTTAAGGGATACCATTTCTCTGAAGTGTAGCAGAAATTTCCACATCTCCTTTTGAAGAGATTGTACAGAATCTGTTCCCTGATTCCCCCACCCCCCCCGCCCCTTCATTATCTAAAGAGCACATTAGCAGGTGAACAGCCTTTCCTATTGTGCTCATTTCTTTAACTTCATTAGTTTCTCTTTACAGTGTCCAGCCTGCAGCCTGAGCCCAGGGCCAGGCAGATAACTGATTTAAATTAGCCGCATTGGCCTCCCTTTTAAGCAGCTCCCTGAGGTCCCTGTTGCAATTGTGTGATTCAATGATCCCTGAACCATCTTAACTTTGAAAAGCATGAAAACAGCTAATATGCTGTGACTTCTGCTTCTGGTGCTATTCATTAACATATCCCTGTTCCTTTCTGTTTGCCATGTATTTGCTATACACTTCCTATATTTAGGTTTTAAGGTCTTTGTGGGAGAAACTGTTTTTCATCTTTATTCATACCAACCACAGTGGGGTAGGACCTCTAATGTTACTGCTGCCCTAGTAACAGATGATAGCACATGAAAAGAAAAAGTAGATAGTGATAATCAAGCTAGAACTTTTTTTTTTTCCCCATCTAAATTGGTGTTTTTTCCCTAATCTGAAGACAAACAAGCTAATCTCTTCCTTCATTTCCTGCACCTCAGTCAAGCCTGCACAGACTGAGTTTTTTCCCCCTCGCTTGCTGTAGCAGCAGCCCACTGACCAGCCATATGGTTGTGTTTTCCTGGCACGGGGCTCAGTGAAAATGGGGAGGCTAAGGCATTGCCTTCCCTCTCCACTTACTTGCAGTTTTATTGCATGAGGGAAGTTGGAAGGAGCCATTTCGGGGGCACATTCAGACTCTGCTCGTACCATGCTGCCGGGCATCTGGACTGCGGTGTATTCACGCACAGAGTCATGGCATATGTAGCCCCCTGCCTCAGAGAATGGGCTTGTAACTTGCTCTTCTGCTTGTGGAGCTTCCTCACTTGCCTGAATTTGGGATCAGAATTTGGTTTTCAGGCAGAAATAGGGAACCAGATGATCAGCCTCGCTGTGACTGGTGGGAGAGGCAATTAGGATGCCTTTCCACAGTTTGGGTTTCTGCTGTGTGATGGAAATACTGCTGTGAGGTTCCCATTTCTAAAAGCTGAAAGGCTCGTGTATTTCTGCAAACTTGAACATACTAAAAAAAAAAAAAATCGACCATTAAGTGTACTTACATTAACCCATTGGTTAAATGCAGCTGCTTCTGACAGAGTTGATAACTCCTGATTAGAAAGAGAAAGAGAGCAATGAGCATGCAAGCTATAATTAGCTGTACCAAAGTATTCTTGCTGTAGCCTGTGGTGTAACCCGCTGTGTCCGGCCTAGCTGATGTGACGCGGAGGAGGAGGAGGTTTTCAGTATGTGTGAAAAGAGAGGGCATTTGTGTTTTTTCCAGTACTGATACTTTCTGGTAATGGGAGTGGTGAGTTACCACCCTCTTTTGAAAATCAGGCCATCTATTGCTTAGGCGTCTGAGGTGTACCTGACCTTGGTATGTAATGTGTACTGACCTCAGGCTAAATGTTAATTTTCTGGGAATGTAAACCTAAATCTTTTCTTAAGTCCATGCAAAATTAATTGAAAGAATAAATGTTGTTTTGGTTGGTATTTGTGTAGCATCTTACATATCATCCTGCACGTGGAGAGCCTTTAATCTGCCACAGTTCTTCGAACAGAGATAGATGACGGTTTGAGCAAGGATGGCAGATAGTGCTAAGAGCCATGTAAGATTATTGCCAATGGCTGGGACAGCTGACACTTTCATTCTTCCTGCGCTGTTAAATGCATATTTATTTCACCAATTTACTTGTTTTGGTTTTGTTTGCCTGCCGGTCAGCATGGTTTGTTTTTAACATGATAAATTGACTGCTTCCACTGAGACAGACCTCACGGCAGAGCTTTAGAAGAGCTGGGTCCTCGCCGCTGTCATCTGGGAGGTGAGTGCTTAGCACTTCTGCGCTTTAGGCCTCCGGGGCTGGCAGTTTTCAATTTGTCTTAAAGAAATATGCTTAGATCCCTTAGGCCCTTTTCCAAGCTACGTTTTTAAACACAACAGATCATTTCTGTATCAGGCAAGAGTCTCCAGCAGGAACACTGTCTGCAGATAGCACTGGTGGGCATCATATTTTTCCAACTGTTTATAATGGCTTTGCTATCTCTCTGGTTAAGATCTAGTGTGAGAACCGTGCAGTAGCTCCAGTGCTCAGAGAAGAAGACCATCTTACTTACATCTGCAGCATTTCCATAGCATATTCTGCCGTCTCCTTTGTAGCCCTTTGGGCACACGCACTCCCAGCCACGAAAAGACTCAAACTGACAAGTTGCCTTTGAACCAGAAAGAGAGAAAACTTGTCAAATACTCAGGAGACCACTCAAGAGTAAGGACAGCCTGGAAATCCTCTTACTGGTATGCATTCACATACAACTTAACAAAGGATCTTCAAACCATCTTCCATGGACCTCCTCACCCACCTATAGGACAAGCTCCACCAGCTGAGGGCACTGACTCCCTCACCTTCCCTCCAAGCACTAAGTCTATAGGAGTCTAAGCCCTTACTCTACCCTTTCTTCCTCCCTTCACCTGACTATGGCAGATCCATCCTCTGCTCCCCTGTGTTTTTTGCTTTATCTTTGTCCCTGTGAGGGACATGTGCCGTGTCCCCTGAGGCTGGGCAAGGCACTAGAAAGCACAGCAGAGCCTACAGGTCTGCTGAACACCTGCAGCTGCTGACAGAGCTGATAGATGCCTATGTAGAAATGTGTGACTTGGGTAAACATCTCAACAGACTATTGCATCCACATTGCAGTTGCTGGTAGAGAAGCAGCATTTATTTACTCCAGGCTTGAGGTAGCCCTTCTGTACCGGCAGCCCTTGCAGTCTGCCCTCAGCACGCATACCATGCTGATGTGGCTCACATAGCATTTTTGGTGCTTGTAGCACTCCTTGGAAAGCTTTGTTCCAACTCAAATAGAAATTACAGGCTTGAAACGGCAAGGAAATTCTATGGTGTGTGCAGGAGGCGAGGTGTGATATGTATCTGAACACTTTGTTCAGGGAATGATTAATTACTCACCAGATGATGGCATTTTCCATTTTGTTCCAGGCATGCGTTTATGGGTGTGCATTCAATTCCATTCCCCTGAAATCCATCCTTACACTTGCAGTCATTCTGTCATTTCAATAAAACACAGCAATTCATTAAAATGATTAAAATAGCATGCATATTCTAGACGTGGTGGATTAGTCTCTCTGTGTTTCTGTGTAGCTCCATTGACTTCAGTGGAATGACGCTGATTAATATCTCCAGAAGACCTTTATACCTGACAGCTACTAACGTACTTGCTAAGAAGTATTTGCTGCCAGAACACCACCATGCAGGAGGGAGGGAGCACTGGGACAGGAACTGAAGGAGACTGATTTGGGCAGACAGTGCCATGTGGAGATAGCCTGTGGCTGGGAGGGAGAGGAGAATTTGGGGAAGAAAACAGGGTAGGAAGCACCAGCAGAGCAAAACGGGTGAGGACAAGTGGCAATGAATGTGAGAGGATGTACCTGACCGGGCCCGATGTAGATGCAGGTGGCATTTTCGTGGCACCCCGCCGCAGTGGGCAGCAGACAGTTGTTGATGGCTGAGCAGTCCCTTCCGTCACCTGTCCATCCTGCCTGGCAAGCGCACATGTGCTCTCCTGCGCCCGTCTGAATGCACTCGGCCTGGGCGGGGGATGTGGAGGCATCTGGCTTTAGGTGTAAGACTTATCTAAGGAATAGCGATGCCGCTATCGGGCAAAGAGCTTGGAACTGCAGTGGAAATTGTGACTCTTCCTTCTGCAGAAGTTTCTGCCCAAGCCTTCCTTACTGCCCACTTTTCTATGGTGTCAGGCTCTGGGGGAAAAACACATACTTACGTTGATATTGCAGCCACCTGCGTTTAAAGCAGCACAAGGATCAACTTTGCTGCAGCTCAGGCCATCTCCCTGGTAGCCCGGTTTGCAAACACAGCTGTAGAGACAAGAGGAGGAGGGAGACATTAAATGTGATAGGACAGCTGTGAAGTGAAGCGATTGGTTTCCACTGTAACCTGCTATTTATAGGCAACTTAAAATTGGTAACCTTGGATTCGTGATGCAAAAGAGCTTAAGTGCATACATTACACTTTTTCCCCCCAAAATACTGACTAGGTTAATTAATACAAATCAGGCATCCATTCTCTGTGTATCAGATGAGGAGTGAAATAAATTCTGTGCTGATGTGATCTTGGCAAAGGTAAGCTAATAGCTCTAAATGAATTATGAGCTGCGGTTCCTCTTTCTTTCAGTAACACACAAGATTGCTCCCCTCCCTGAAATGAATGCAAGATACCCTGTTCCCCTGGGTTGTCCCCCCAAAGATTAAGCCACATTGGAGGGAATTTCTTAAGCACGCAAGCTACACAGCATCCCACATTCTGCTTTCTGTGGTGACGCATTATGAATACACTGCAGCAAGAGGCAAACTCGCCGCGTGTGAAGGTGAGCATGAAGCAAGCATAAGGCAGCTGTAGCAGTTAACAGAGTTTTGTGACATGTCCTGTTGGGAATGGAGGCCCTGAACTGAAGTCCGTGGTTCTCTGGTGTGCAAATCTTACCTGTGCTGACCGGAGTGAACTATCTATCCCCGGACTGCTTGAGAGTTTCATTGTTTTTCAGCGAGGCTCAAGCTCCTAATTCATTAAGGGACGGTTAGAAATAAGAGGTTCCTAAGAGCTTTTGTAGATGTCGGTAGGAAGGCCGCCCTTCTGCGTAAGGGTCAGGTCTGTACGTATCTATCTTATCAATGTCAAATGTAAGGTACAGGATAGGGCATTGAGAACTCTTAATTACTGTCTTACAACTCAAGGTCGATGCAGTGCATATTTATGCTTATTTGCTGCATAGCAGTATTTCAGTAGTTGATTTTTGTGTACTGCTACAAGGTGCTGTTTTGATCAAGCTGCATCATAGTTAATATTAATTAGATGCAAGTTATTGACTTACCTCACTGCACCATCGCTAAGCTGACAGTCTGCATGTGCGTGGCAGAGCTGTAGGGAGGGCTCGCAGGGAACAATCTGCTTATCACAGAGTTTCCCCGTGTATCCATTTCTGCACGATCCAGGAAGACAGATCCCATCGCTGTCTATTCTGTTATCACACTTCCCATAAACGCAGAGGCACTCTGCCAGATAAATTAAAATGTGCAATTCCATAGTGGTAAAAGGCATCTGTCCTTACATAACATTTCTTATGAATTGGCTCCTCCTTTTATTCTAGAATCTAAACTTCTGTATTTTTAAAGTCTCACTTTATGGGGGACTTACTGTTTATTTATCATATCCGTGTCTTTTCAGGTGTGTCTTATGGACAGTTATTTAAAATCTATTGTGTCTTTATCGTGCACTTATCTACCAGTGAATTTCAAAGTACTTCAGAGAAGTAGGAGCAAAATACAATGTCCTAGGCTATGAAGGCTAAAGTTATTTCATTGTGCAACTTTTGGCGTACTTTCAGTGATATGGGAAGTGTCTGCAGTCCTATCGCATGATGCTGGGCTAGTACACAGAGCAGTAGCACAGACTGACCAGCACTTTGCTGGGGCTGGGCTGATTAGTGCTGCTGGGAGGCATGACAATGTGCCCAAAGGACATAGTAGGTAAGCTGTCTCCAATCCCAGGAAATGCCAGTGGTGACTAGTTAAGCCGACAGGTACTGCTTTGGTGGGACTGGAGCTTAGGCAATACCACCCTTTCTTATGGAATTTGCGTTTTGGTTTTTGTCCATGTATCTCTGAACCTTTGAATGAGCTGTGCTTCATGAATAACACGCTGTTTCGTAGCAAAAAAGGCTAAATATGATTTTGTAGATGGGGAATATATTTGTATTTGATGTTGTATATTCTGTAGACTCTCAAACGTAGTATGGTTTGACATAGCAGGATTAAATCTGTCAGTATATAGAAGATGACAGCTAGAACTGAAAGCTATTCAATAGATCAGAAATTATTCAGTAAGGATGATTATTGAGTGGCCCTAGACACAATCTGTTTATAGATCTAGTTGTTCTTATATTTTAGGCAGAATCTGTTGGGTTGTGCTATACCAGATGGGAGTGGAATAACAAAGATTTTCTCTTTCAATTACTTATGTGAGGGACACAGAAATGAAAAGAACAATAAATTAATATAAAGCAAGCAAGCCCCTGCAGAAAGTCATATTTAGTCAGTGAGAATACTTTCACTGACTCTGGGCTTATGATGCGTTCTTTTGAAATAAGAAATGAGAGTACCCCAGAGAGATCTTGCTTATGCTTTGTAGAGGCTATTTAGCAAGCAGTTAACTCCTGCCTTAATGTTACTAAGCTCCAAAAGGAACAGCCCACGCTCTTGGGCTGAGGAAATATGGCTGTACTTGCCTTTGTCACACTGAGGTCCATATTTGCTGGGGTCTGAGCAGAGCTGACAGCGTGAACCTTGAAATGCCTCAGCACAAACGCAGGTCCCATTTCCATCCAGGCCATCCATGCACTGTGATATGGAGGAGAGGTGATTTGTATGTATAAATTGAAATAAATCTTCATCCTTCCCCCAGAGAAGAGGCTATATGCCTGTCCATATTATGGCTGTGATAGACTACCAGGAAGAACCTTAGCTTTGATGAAAAAGGTGTTTCAAAGCAAAAACTTTCCTTGTGCTTGTACTTTGATGCTGTGTATTCTACTTTCCTCTGCAATTTTAAAGTGAGAATAGTGAGCTGGGTCATTACCCTGTGCTGTGCAAAGTCAAAGTATCAGAGTGAGTCATCCAGCCCCAGCCTTGCCTGTGTGCTGTGTGTTGAAACCACGGTTTGGACATCTGAGAGAAGCCCGATTCATTTTCCCTCCTCTGTATAACTGAACCTGAAATTCACGGCCGTCACTGGACGTAAATGGAGGGTGCAGCTCTTGTGGAGCCTAACATTCCCACAGTGCAGAAGTGCTTCAGGGACTTTTGGGACACAGCCTGTCCTTCCCCGCCATGGGAGTGCAGGGTGCTGCCGGATGCTCTGCTTACCTGTCCATTTCCTGAGCAGGGTTTGGAGAAACCTCCTGGACATGGACTGCAGTCAGGGCCAAAGAAACCTTTGCAACACTTTGGTTCCTGTGAAATAAAGCAAATAAATATCCTCTCTTCCAGTGCCTTAGTGGGGAGGTAGTGCACAAAAGACAACTTTTTTGTTGTTTTGTCATATTTTTGCCCTCTGGTGGAGGCCTGTAGAGGTAGCTGGCTTTTAAAAATCTTGTGTTGAACCAGAACTGCTTCTGCAGTGGCATTGTTAAAACCAGGAAGGGTGTTGGCAGCCCGAGAAGGGGATGCACAGACCACCAGATCCTTCCCTTGTTCTTATCAGACTCATTGGTGTTAGAAATCCCTGCACTGTCACCGGTTACGAACATTCCTGTGAGGCATTGCTCTCATATTTGCCGTGGGAGCGCAGTGCAGTTCAGAGGCAGGCAGTCTCCTCTGCATCTGAGATCAGGGACTTGAAGAAATGTTTTACCCCAGGGACATGCTGTGAAAGCTAGACATGCCGCTTCAATCTTCCCCCCTCCCCTCTGCACCAGTGTGGGATTTAGTCGCTACACTAAATTAGCCCTAATTTTTTTTCTCTGCTGCATCTTTTGTTTTATTCATGAATCGGCTGCTTGATCCATTTATTTATCACGGGCACAGAAAGTGTATTAGAAAAAAACCCTCATTTACATGCGTGATTCAAGGGAAAGGGGAATTAGCAAAAGGCTCTCAAAGCTTACAGATTTGTGGACTTCTCTGCTTGTTACTTAATGGTGGTCATGAAATGCAGGAGCTTATTTAGGAGCCCCAGGAGCCAGAAAGGTGCAAGTACTTCTCAGGGGCTAAAGACTTCTGCAAGGACCAGGCTTGCCAAGCAGAGCAAGTGGAGCGACGTTCTCAGGAGTGTTTCCCATTTGTTGTTACCCAACAGTGTGTGAGGTCCTGGGACACGAGGGGCTGGGAGCAGGGGTGAACAAGCTGTCCTGTTCTTCATAGGTGAAGCCATATGAGGCAACAACAACATTTGGGCTTGGAGTCTTATGTGAGAACTCCTGAGTTGAAGTATGAGAGCATTGTTGTCAATAATTTATGGCAGCTAAAAAAGGTCACTGAAATTTGCCTGGTATTTTGCTCTAAGATATACAGTAGCTCCTCTCAGCCCTGTGTAGAAGTGTATGGAAACTTCACGGACATCTACAAACGTATCTCAACTCCAAAATGAAAGGTCCCAGTGCAAAAGACAGTATTCTGGAAAACTTTTATATATGTTTCACGTTAAGGAACTGTAACTCTGTACCTTTATCGTCATATTGCAGGATCTAGCACAGCCGGTTTTTTGAAAGGTTGGGCCTTCAATAATGCATCTCCGTTTCAGGAAAGGCTGGAACATGCACAAAATGGAAACATCAGTATTTCTAAGCAATGTGCAGTTCTGTGATGCAGTCTTAATGTCGCAACAATTTAAAAGCACTTTGCTATAGTGTTGCATTTAAAAAAAAAATATGTATTTTTTCATGAGCTTTCTTTTCATTGTAACTGAATAATGGCATATAGACTATTACTGTCCATGACATATAGGACTATCTATCTGTGAATTTTTATAACATGGGGAATAAAATTCCTGTGGTAGCTGGACTTGAGTTTCGTAAATAGAGAAACGTGCAGCCAGATTTGCATCTCTTAGATACAAAACAGATGGAAGATTTTTCTATCCTTTCTGAAGCTGCTTCTGCAGACAGTTACTTCTGGGAGGATGCTTAGTCAAAAGGAAATTTTTAACAGATGGGAGGTCTATTTTAAATGTATCCCTCCTGCTTTTCATTTACTAACTCTCAAAGCATAATCATAGCAATTCTGATCATTGTCTCTCTCTTCTGACGAAGCCTATCCTAAAGAGATCTTATTTTACCTGAGAAGAGTCAGAGCTTCTATGAAGTCTGCGAGGGACATTGCAACAGCAAACAAAACAATGCTGAAATTACTTGATGCTTCAATCATTGCCAAAAAGAGACTAAAGTACCGCCTGTATTTGTATTTTTATGCAGTGTCCTGTATCCATATCTGGTTCTCTTGCTCACTATATTGGAGAACAGTAATCAGCATATGGGGACCCCTTCTCTCCGTGCGTTTTGTACAACTGAGCAATCTGTCAGGAAATGTCACTTACGATGGGCTTTGAATCCTGTGGACAGGGAGCCAATGCACGCGATAAACAACTTGCACAGACACCCTAGGGAAACAATAAGGGTAGTCAGTTGAAAAGGCATTATATTAACTATTGAAATGCACCGTTATGGATGATATACCCTGTAAATTTTAAGTATGTCTGTTTTACGACTTTTAACTGTCACAGCATGGATCTGGAACCCAACAGCAGCACTAGGCCTATATCCACTGGCTATGATTTTTGCTGAGTGGTTGTTCATTTCCACCCTCCTCTTTTTATCTTCATTTGTCCTTTCCCTACTCTCTTCTTTTAAAGAACTGGCAGCTTCCTAGGTAGAAGATAAGCATGGACACAAAGCCACTGGCATAATTTGCTCAACCGGGTATAATATATTAACTAATATTGTTTGGAGGTCTGTACACTTAACTGCTATGAGAATTGTTTTTCCTTCTTCCCAGGAAGACCACAAATTAGTTGCCTTGTATATAGAGAGTATGAAGAGAAATTTGTCTTGTGTATAGGCAGAGGAGAGAAAAATTTTCTTTGCTTCCATGTGATAGCTCCTGTACTCTGCTATGATCCAGCAGTGTGTAGCTATTTTTGTCTTCACCTTTCAGTTGCATTTTCCCCCTAGCTAATTTATCACCATATGTTGGTGACAGAGACTGGCAATTACAGCTCTGAGGAGATATAAACTCCAGTGGCAGTTTTAAAGGTGAGTCCTCTGATGGGCTCAACATGCAATAACTTCAGAGAGGTTGAACCTCTCGGTGTGTGAATATGGAGTTTGTCAAAGCCATGTTGCTCATGACTGCTAACATCTTGTGTTTCAACTGAGTTAGAATAAATCCTAGAGCTGGCATCCAATATGTTACTTCACTGTGTTTCATAATCAGTGAACAAGAGAACCTGAACTAGGGCATTTCCCCCACACGTGTATCAGTGGAGCTGCAGGGAAAGAATCGGGTACTGGTGTGGATTTAGTCGTCCCTCATGTTATACAGCAATTAAAGGAATAAAGAACCAGACTTACAAAACCATTTTGGGCATCAAATAGTTGAGGTACCAATGCCACTGCTATGTTTTAAAGGTCTGTGGGTCAGCAGTATTTTGGCAAACACATATGGGTGTTATAAAAGCTCTTTGATAAGCTGTATAGTCATGGCTGAAGTTTACCCAGGCTCTTAGCTTTCTTGGCACTTCTGAAAATCCCTGCAAGTGCCTCTTTGCTCCTTTAGAGGCAAAAAAATCTGGCTGATTGCTGTGGAAAGGTTTTCCCTGCTGTTGGCGTTGCTCCCCTTGCTCTCTCAGTGCCACTCAGTGTCACCTATTTGCTCTCTTTCTCCACCTGGGATGGTCTCAGCCATTGACATGTATCTGCTCCCTCCTTTTCCTGAGGATGGAAGTCCTGTCTTTCCCCTCTGCCATGCTGCAGAGAGGGGACAGGGAAATGTGTCTGCACTTCCACGCAAAGTCCAATCTGTCCGTTTTCAGCAGCAGATAAATTACCGTCTCTGTGCTGAAGTGTCTGAAGCATAGACATATATTGCCTTCCACCAAGCCTGCTGAGGACCTCTGGGAGGAGGTGGAGCAAGATTCTGAGTCCTGTGGTTATTACCAACACTCAGGTATGGTTAGGTGGCTATGCGTATGTTAACATAATGGTTTCATCTTTCGGGATGTACAGTTCTTGTGGGTGTGTAAAACTGCCAGTTCCTACAAGGTTTGCCACTTTTCACTGGTTCCACAAGTAGTATTTAGAAGGTGGTATTGCTCTTGTTTTCCAAGAGTGATGAAGATGCATGATGGCAGGTAAGAAAAGCAAAGCCACTGCTCCCTCTGGTATTCTCCTTGCTGGCAATGCTCTGCTTAAAGCCTTGGATATTAAACTATATTTCAAAGTATGCATGAAGCTTTCAAAGCTGACAAAAGTTCCTAACTTCCGTTTGGGGAATAATTTTTGTGACCGATGCTGTTTGTTTTGTCTTTAATTTTTCATAGTGTTGTTTTAGGATTGATCGATGTCAGACATAGCTTGTAGGTAGGTTTCTGGCAGGGAATTCGAATTACTGGAGTGTAATTTGAATTTGTAAGGTGTTGATTGCTTTTTGTATTGGAGATTGCAGCTCGGCGCTCTGCCTGGTTTACGATTATATTGCACATACAGCACTTTGTAGTTACTACCAGAGGTAATAGTTCTTTAGGGTCAGCTCTTGTGTTTTCTTCATTAAATTTTGATGCTGTCCAGCTCTGCTGGGAACCTCTTTCAAGGCTGTCGTTCTGGACTGTCGCTAAGTTAAGATAGTAAATGTTTTGCATTACTGTACCAGAACTGTTAGTGGCCCAGATACGTGCTTGAACACAGTCCAGTAACAGCTCATTGGAGCCACGCTTACTGCAAACTAAAAGCTCAGATACTCAGTCTTCTTACCAGAAATAGTTTCTGAATGTTACCAAGTGTAAAGGCCTGTACTGTGTTACCAAACTGAACAATGTATGTCAAAATCCACCCTTTGAAATATGAAACAGTTTTGTAATTCCTAATTGGAAGAAAACCGGAAGAAAACAGGACTAGGGGAAGTTGTGGCTTCTGAAAATAACATATTTCTAATATATTAATATTAGATTAGATGTTAATATTTTAACTTGCCAGCTCCTTTCCTTGCATATTTAGTAGAAAAGAAAATACTGGTCCAAAATAGTTTCCCTGGGAGCTCAACGCTACTTACCATGTATGCACAAATGAGATTCAGGAACTGGAGGAAAAAGTTTGACCAGAGAGACAACATATTTAAAAGGATTACTGCAAGAACTGGATGAGTTGAAGTGGTATACAGTGTGCTCAAATGAATTACAGATTATTTGTGCAGTACTGCTAGCCAGGTGGCTGTATGTCATTGATATACTAATTTCCAAAAATTCCCCTCTTTTTATGGGCAGCATCAGAGAAAGCAGTAAAGAGGAAGTTTGAGCACATTATATTGAACAGTGACGAGCTCTCGGTTTGTTGTCATTCTCTTACCATTGTGACTTGACTTCTTGTCTTATCACACCGATGTGGTAGAATTGGTACAATGGTGGGTGGGATAAGGACTCCTGCAAGAGTATAAATCCGACCATTTTTTGCAATTATATCTGTTTCTTCCATTTCTTCTCCACTCACCAAGACTTGTCCCTGTGAAACAAATTATTATTAGTAGTAATTTTTTCATAGCTTTTCAATTTCTGATAATTTCAAGAATTTCCAGTCATTAATTTGCTATCTATTTTTTATCATGCTTGTTTTATGCAAGCTTCTTGAGCATTTCCTTGAATATTGGTCTATAACAGTGGTACCTAAAGTTTTCCTCTTAATCTGCACCATTAGCCTGTGGAACTGGTGACTAAAAGACTGGACAAAATGAGAAGACTACTGATGACTTCAGTCGCTGTTTTCAGTGGGCATAAGCATGCTTTATTTCTCTTTTTGACAAAGAGCGGGTAAAGTGAGAGAGAATCTGGGATCTACCCAAGTTCACAGGAGAAAAAGAAAAGAAAAAGTATTCTTTCTGCATTTACTAATACAGCTCATGCCTTTACTAGAATTTTCATAGGTGTTCCACAGAACACTCATATTTAGCTAAAATATGCAAGGAACAGAAAGGAGTTAATGTAACAGATCAGTTTGGTTTCACAAAAGTACTGACAAGTTAACCCCTTTAAAGATGTGTTCACTATGTTCTTCAGGATCAGAGACTATAACATTAAAGAGAATAAAAAAATATCTGTGTGTGCACGGAGAAGTGTTTAAAATAATTCAAATATGTAACAGAATGATTTAAAATATTTTAAGTAGATTTTATTTTTTTTTTGGGAACTAGACAGAGCATAAATGAGGATCATTACTGGATGGGGGCTAATCATAAGAAAAAAGAAACTGCAGGCAGTCCTTATGTACCAGTCATTTGCTCTGCATCCTTTATAATACTAACAGTAGGTGGGAATGGCAAGTTGAAAATTTCTGTCTCATTATGGTAAGAAATTCCTCTGCTAATGTTCCCCTTCCTCCCTGTTTCATTCCCCCGGCATGCAAATAGTTGCCTAGATCAGAGCGAGCTGTTCACCGGTGAAAGCTGCCTTTGACTTACAGTGCTGGTCCTGTTAAAGTAAATGAGCTGCTTTGCCATGCTTCTGATGTGCTCGATTGAGACGAGGCTGGCAACCTCTAGCTGAAATGAAGATAAATTTGTTGAAGGAAAAATGTAATAACATTATTCTTTTCAAATCCAGATGGATTTCACAAGACAGACCACCTTTCTCTTTAGGGTGAGCGAATGACCCTATCAGCTTTTCTCTAGCTACATGGGCAGCCTCATGTTGACTAACGTGCTTCTGTAACGAAGGTAGAACGACTAAATGTTGACTGAGCCTGCTGCTTGCTGCATGTGAAGAGCTTGTTGCCCAAAAGGATATTAATTTTTCTCCTAATTATAGCCATCAGTCTAAGTAAAGTTATCACCTCTCCCTAAAAATTAGCCCTGTTTGCATCCTTAGACCGCTATGGAAATGGTGGTGCTGGTATCTCATGAAGGGACATGAGGACCTCATGCTTCTGCTCCCTGTGATCCCTCTCTGTGCTGGGAGCAACCTCTGCCTTGGACACTGCGAGTGGGGCCTTTTGCTAAGGACACAAGCACATCCTTCCTTCCCCGCAGCAGGGGTTGGTGTGGGGATGAGCTTCAGCCTCCTCTACCCTTAGTTGCTGGTGGAATTGCTGGGTTCTGCTCTTTGTTTCCAGTAGAAAAAGGAGGAAAAAAAAAAAAAAGGAGGCTTGCTTAGAGGATGACAAAACCACCTCTCTCTAGTAAACAGAAGGCTGGTCTTAGCTTTACAGGCTCAGAGAGAGCTTGATTTTGACAGCAACAAGCACTTTTGCTGCTACTCATTCCTGCAGCCCTGCCAAGTTGACGGTACCCCCAGACAACAGTTCTTGCTCCGCAGCAGGCTAAGGTAGCAGGTCTCAGGTTCAGGATAACTATATATGTGTATATATATTCCCCCCCCTT